>PVJH01003980.1:0-107134 GCA_004026705.1 Nesogale talazaci
GGGGGGGGGGGGGTAGGGGGGGGAAGGGGTTGGAGAAGCAAAAACGGGGGGTAAAAATGGCAAGAAGCTGGTTGGGCCCGAATTCCAGGCCCTATGCGCTCAGGCACTGTCCCATCACCCTTGCCATACCAAAGCAGGATGCAAGGTAAAAGCAAGAAGGGAAAAGGGCCAAGAGAAAATGGCGCGAGGCTGATAGGGCCTGAATTCCAGGCCCTACACGTTCAGGCACTGCTCGATCATTCATACCAACACAGGCCTGCTATACCAGAGTGTGCGCAGGGGGAAAAGGGAGAGTGAGAGAAAAAGAAAAAAATAAATAAAATAAAAATAAATACATGGGGGGCATAGGAATCGTAAGAAGCTGGTCCGGTCCCAGTTCCAGCCCCTAAATGCTCAGGCACTGTCTGATCACAGCGCTAATCCAGGCCCTATGCTTTCAGGGACTGTCTGATTGCCTCGCTATACCAAAGCAGGACGCAGGGTAAAAGTAGGGAGGGAAAAGGGCCAGAGGAGGAAAATGGCGCAAAGCTGATCGGCCGAATTCCAGGCCCTACACGTTCAAAGGGACTGTCTGATCACCCGTATTAACACAGGCCTGCTATAACAGAGTGCCTGCGGAGGAAAAGGGAGAGAAGAAATTTAAGGGAAAAGTAGGATGGCGCCCAGCGCATCTGGGGCATCACCGGTTCCAGTGTGATCTGCGCCGATCGCCCGCCACACAGTGGCGACACATGCTCTCCCACAGGGAGAAGCAGGCCCCTCTCCCTTCCCACGCTCCACAGGGGGAGCTCCCGGCAAGGTAAAGAGCCCGGCTACCTGGCCTTCCCCACGACCAGACCGGGGCAGGGGGCGGCGCAGGGGAGATGGCGGCTCCCTCTGAATGTGACCTCAGCAATGTCCTAAGTACAGATTCTTAATTCAATGTTTCAACTACAGAGGTTCGTTTTTAGGGCCTGGATTCTGACACAGCAAACCCATGCACAACAGAATGAGACTGTCCTGTGCCCTCATCAAAACTCTTCTTGTTGTTCCTCAGCCCGAGTCCATTGATGTAAGCACTATGTCAATCCAGCTCATGGAGGGCCTTCCTCTTTTTCACTGAGCTTACACGTTGCCAAACATGATGGATTTCTTCAGGGACTGGGCTCTCTTGACAACATGTTCAAAGTATATAAGACCAGGTCTTGCCCTCATGTCTCTAAGGAGAACTCTGGCTGTGCTTCTTTTAATACTGATTGGTTTGTCCTTTTAGCATTCCATGCAACAGAAAATACTAAGACTTGGGCGAAGTGCACCTTAGTCGTCAAAGTAGCATCTTTGCTCAAGAGTTTTAAAAGTATTGAATAGCTCATTGGATTGGTTCACTGAATCTTGGACTACATGATGGCATACAATATTCAAAAATTCAAGTTGACGTACCAGAACTAGCTCAGTATTCTTTAGAAATAGATATCCAAAAGTTTCAGGAAATTGCCATGTTAGAGTGAATTTGTCAGAATAGCTTCATAGACCTACACATAGAATATCCAGAGGACAACTTTCACCACTCTTATGAAAAGCAAACATTTGAAGGGGGCCTCAAAATCGTTAAAGACTGCTGTAATTGTTATCTTACGTAAATCAGATTTGATAATGGGAGCCAATTAAACATTTAATTTTTATAGAGCTATTTGGGCTCTGTGCTGCTAGAAACAAAGTGCTGCATTTTATCCACAAAAACAAGTCATGGTTACCATAATAGAAAAGTCAATGTAGTAAATGGAACAGTCTGACTCATATGGCCTGGCATCCAATACTTAGAACAGGCTGTGCTTAGGCATGAAATAGATTAAAAACCTACTAACAATTTACTTGATCATACAGGCATAAGAATTTTGGGTAAAGAAAACAGCTGTCTAATTTGAATCATCTTGGTAGAGAGTCGGTACTCCTCAATCAATTCCCAGATTTGAGACAGTTTATAGACGCTCTGAATGAAAGGATGACTGGCATCCTTTGATAAATAACTCTCACATACCAAATATTTATAATATTTGTTTTATTCCAGTCTTCCATAAAGGAACCACTGTGTTTTTTTACAAGAGTGAATTATGCACTAGGGAAATAGAAATAATCAGACTTTTAGAGGATTATTGGACATTGACTGAATTGACACTCATTCCAGGCTATCTAAAATGTCATTATAGCCACTCAGTCAGAATAGTGGCCTACAGAATTCAAGTTAATAATGGAATTCTACCTTAGGCTTGTCTCACAGGCAGTCTAGTATGCCCTTCAATCCATCCTGTATTGATTTTCTTAATACCAGAATGTATAATTAAGCATACTCAGTTACAGGCATAAACCCAAATTGAATCCTTGACATGTGGAACATAGGCTATTGTGATTTAAAAAACCCAATTGAAAACCATTAGACCAGCCTCTACTGGAAAAAATAAACTACAATAAAGAACACATTCCTGGAAGGATTGCAGCTATTAGTGCCACCATGAAAGAAATGACAATACAAGGGTGGTGATTCCTAATATAGCCCCATTTAACTTGTCTATTTGACCTATTCAAAAATAGATGGATCTTGGAGAATGTAAAGGAACTATTGTAACCTTAACCTAATAGTAATTCCAATGGCATCTTGTGTTCCAGATGTGCTTTAATTACTTTAGCAAATCAATATATTGTCTGGTAGCTGGTATAGAGCAGCTATTAGAGTGGCCTTTTTAATTCTATTTTTGAAGGATTGCCAGAAAGTTTTCTTTCATCTAGCAAGGCCAAGAATACACCTTCATTATTCTACAACATATTAAATTAATTCTCTATCACTATTCAATAATTTACTGAGCAGCTACAATGACTACCTTTTTTCTTCCATGGGCTATCATATTAATCCATTCGATTGATGGTCTTTTCATCATACAAGTAAAAAAGAACTACCAGTGATTCTAGATTTACTAGTAAAACATCTACAAGCTACAATGTGGGAAATTAGCTGATAAAAACCTAAGTGCCTCAGTGAAATGTCTCAGAATTCACTGGGGGAGGAGGGGTGGAATGCCAAATAATCCTACAAATTTGAAGGATACTGTTTTGCTTCTCATCTCTCCTACATCATGAAGACAATTCTACAAGTTCAGGTTGTCATGCAAACTGTTCTGGAACTCAAATCATTGTTGTCCAGCTAATACAATGGACTGTGATGTTTCAGTGGCAGATAATTGGCAAATAGGTTAGTGTTTTTGGCATGTACCCATTTGTGAATCACAGCACAGACCCTGAGGATATTTTAACAAAGACCTACCATCCTCTAAAAATACATACATCTTTTGAGAAACAGTCTTCTACTTGATAATGGGCCTTTTTAGGGACTGAATGACTAGCCATGGCCAATAAGTCACCATATAGCATGAACGAACTGCCCATCATGAGCTGAGTATTATCTGAATTGCAATGTCATAAAGTTAAACTTTCACCGCTGCACTTCTTCATTAAATGGAAACGATGTGAGATCAGAGATGCTTGAGCAGGACCTAAAAGTATATGTACATTTCCAAAGAAGTAACCCAAAGGACTATGCTCTCCATTCTTTGTGCCAGGTTACCTTACCGCTACTACTCCCATGGTAGGCCTATCTGAGTTCCTTAAGATAAACCAATGCAAGAAAAACCAATGCTAGATTTGGAGATGGTTCGGCATGATATAAGATACCACTCAAAAGTTACAGAGCAGCAGTGCAATACCTTCTGGGATGAGGAAGGCCTACTTTCTCTTCATGTCTTTTGTGGAGGAAGGACATTGGTGAAGCGAAATCCTTCCAATGAGCAGAATTTCAAGCAGTGCATCTGCTTGTTCATTTACTTAGAGAAGTGACCAAGCACACAACTGTCCATTGATTGATTCTTGGAATGTGACCAACAGTTTAACCAGGTAATTGGTGACTTTGAAAAGAATGATGGGAAATTTGATGACAACCAAGTGTCAGGAAGAGATATGCATATCCAATTCTATAAATGGGACACAAAAGTGAACATAGTTGTACTTTACATGAATGCTCTCAAAGGCTCTTACCCCAGCTAAAGAGAATGTCATCAATCCATAGTTTATGTGATGTGTTCTGTAGCAAGCAATCTTCCTCTTTAGACAGCCATTGCCCAATGGGATCATGAACAAAATGGCCATGCTAACAGGGTTGGAGGTGATGTAAACACTCAGTGATTTGCACTTGCAACTCAGTACAATGGATTTGGTAACTACCACTGTCAGATTTCCAGTATGTCAGCGGCAGAGACCAACTCAGAATTGGAGCTTTGAAACCTTTCCTCGGAGAGCACAACAAGCGAGCACTTGGGCAGATTGATTTTATCAAACCACTTCCATCAGGGAAAGGCAGCAGTTTGTTCTCACTCTGACTATGGTTTTGCTTTTCCTGCATGCATCACTTCTTCCCAAACTACTGTCTGTGGCATTTCAGAATGATTTCCACCCATCAAGTCTTTCACACAGCATGGCCTTACATCAACGGATCCAGACAAGCACCTTTAGATAGCAGAGTGCTATCTAAATAGAGGGCTGTGCTGTATGAAGTAGCTAGCAGGAGAATTCATCATTTCTAATACAAAGTTAAATAATATGTCCTATAATGAATTGCTTCTGAATTTCTTGTTGATTTTTTTTTACTGACATAAGATGGCTATTGCAGGCAATCATTGAAATTTTGGGCAACTAAATTTTGGGCAACTAAAATTTGATGGTGAATGATAGTATGGGGATTATATTCACAACCACTCAAAAAATAAATGGAAGAAAACCTCTGTACTGTCCTATGATAACTGGACCATCATAAGTAGCTACTGATAAGATATTACTTATGGGATTTTCTTTGTTTAAAAAAATCTCTTCCAATGCATGGAATATTAATCCTTCGTTAGTGTCAGTTTGTAAATGCTTAACAATTTTAATAACAATTCTTAACAATTTTTTTTCTTATTCTATGAATTACAGATTCACTGAAAGTAAGGTTCATTCCTGATTATGTTGAATCAACAAAGTGCATAGAGAACTAGGATATTTTTCAATATTTATATAATGAGTCTGCAACCCCTTGAGCCATTGTTCTTTGTACTGTACTATTGCTCAGTGGGTTTTTCTTAGTCACTGGCTTGTGTAGAATGGTGTGGCTTATCTCACTTATAGCCCATAGGTTAGTTCCTTCTCCAGTAGCATGCTGTTTTTCTAATTTAAAATTTGCTAACTAACTGCTTTAAGAAACATTCAACATAGCATTGTCATCTTGCCTGGTTGCTCTGGAAAAGAGTTTTGTTTAAGAGCGCTTTCTAAGGTGTTTTTTTTCAAGTGCTTTGGGGGGGGGGTGTAGATATCCTAATTTTATCAACATGAGCATTTCCCAAATGTTCATGCTTTCTTGGAGGTTTTGTAGCTTCATTTGATGAAAATGAAGGCACATCAGGCACATTGGTAATGGATTCTATGTAGGTGACTGAACAAAGCTACGGTTCAAATATTTAGTACTACAATATAATTTCCTTCATTATTTTGAAAACGTGACTACAATAACCTTCAATTGCTTCATATTCATAAGAAATTTGGACAATGAATATGGAAGTCCACCAAAGAACTGGAGGACTCTGAATAAAAAATAAAATAAAGGGGTGGTATAAACATAAAGAAAGAATTGAGAAAACTTTGAGAAACCATTTTCTCATGTTTCATCTGTGGTACAAAATCAAATTAAACTTATAGTGATTACCTCACTTTCCAAGTAATCACATAGAATGTAAATTACAGCAGGTTAATGATCAAGTCTTAGCAACAGGTATAAAGAAGTGGATATACACAGGTCAATGTCTGGTGAATTTGGGGAACTCCAACAGAAATATGTGTGTATAATGATTTGCTTACAAAGCAATACTATAAATTGGTAACTTGTGTGGAATATAATTTACCTTTTTTCTAAATTGTGTGACAATCAGTTAAAAAGAGTAAAAGTTCTAGAGGTATTTTAAATTTCAATTAATATTTCATCTTTAAATATTTTAATTGATTTTAATTGATAGTCAATCTTTATGTATTATAAATCACACAAAAAGAAAATTATAATTATATCAGTAAAATAGTAATTTGCACATGGATATTTTTATACATTTTATTTTCTATATACTTAAAACTTCTGTGTCTTCTAGTGCTTATTACCAATAACAAATTCATAGCCAAATTGTGTTGCTACAACACAATATGAAGTGTAGAGTCAATAGATTTATCTATATTTTTATTACAATAATAACAGAAATAGGAATTGCATCATAAAAAATCTGTTAGCCATTAACATTAATTTGTATGTATCAAATCATTTGTTAATGAGTAAATAAGGCATATTATAGTAAGAAAAAATAGATAAGGGAAAATTAAAAAGTATTAACTTATTTTTAACTCAAAATGATATCTTTATAAAATTAATTATCATTGATATATTTGTTTTTATACTTGATAATTTAATATCAGTACATATATTTAATGTTGAGCAAAATAACAAATCCAGTTTATTAGTTTCATTAGTATCTGGATTATTTTTAAAGCTATTTGTTATTTTTTAAATATTATTCTGCCTTATGTGCAATGTGCACATTTCCTATGTGCAATGCAAATGCTCCTGTGATGGATTTAAAAGTAATTGTTTGCGTTCAAGCCACAGATTTTCTACTCACATCAACATCTTTCTTTTCTCTGTTGTGGAATAAAGGTAGAAATAAAGATACATAAAGGAATGCAAATCTGTCACTGCAATTTTCTGTTTGCTTAAAGAAGGCCGATTTCCAGAGGGATGCAGAATCATGTATGCATATATAACTCAGCATATTTTTTTCCAGAAAAGGAGACAGTAGATCAAATAAGTTTGAGACCCTCTGGTTTGAATTATTTTAAAAACATTGAAAGTACAAGGGAACACAGAAGAAAAAACAAATCTGTACTGGAAAAGTTAAAGCCAGAAAGTTGCTCATACTGGCAGATTTGTGAGTCTTTGTCTCCTCCTGCACTTTGTACATGTTATCAGAGAGACCAGCCCTTGGAACAAGATGTCATTGTTGGTAAAAAATAAAATCAGTGAAAAAAAAAGGAAGGCTGCCAAGAACATGGACTGACACAGGGACAGCCACACTGACTTCACATACACTAGAAGAACAATGTGAGGACCTTGCAGGACCAAGCTGTGTTTCATTCTGTTGTGCAACTGCAACCTACTTGAAACACCTAATGTCAAATAATTACAACGAACAGTCACACTAATGATCCCTTTGTAAACGCAATAAATATAAAAATCCTTGTCAACACGTTGTCTCTGACTTACTCAGACAATAAGGCAGTCTAGAACTGCCAAATGTGACTCCCAGAGTACTGAGCTTCCTGGAAGCTGATCACCATATCTCACACAGAGCACGCAGGGGTTACGTAACCAATTTCTTTCAGTTAACCTTGGCGTTCTTAATCCTGTATGCAGGGACAACAGATTATTTAATGTGTTGCCTAACTCTTACCATACAACTTTTCCCTGTGTGGTCCTGCTAGGTGAGGGATGTTTCTCATAGAATTCACCTTTGAGTAATGGCAAACAGGATGCTCGGGAGTGCCATGCTGCTCATATAAAATGAGCACTTAGAAGCAGGAGAAGGGATCTCATGACCTCAGATCCAAGTGCACCCACCCAGATATAGCTGTACCACCAGGGGAGCAGCAGTAGAACCAAGAGGCAGAGCATGGAGCAGAATAATGGACCTCCCCACCCACAGAGCAAGGGAAGATGGCAGGAGGCTGGTTAGTAAAGCTGGGTGTCTCTGGGAACTTAATTCAGGACGTTGGACTTGCTGACATGCAAACGTGGGCCTGAGTGCCTTCCTGTGGATGCTCAATGTGGTCTGCATTCCCTAGGTAATTAATGCAGGGAGTTGAGTTTGCTGACTGGAAAACTTGAGCCTTACACCACACTGGTATGCTCTTGGACATTTGTTAGCAAACATGAAACTTTGTAACGTGCCCTGGTGAAAACAAAAAAAAAACAAAACAACTGCCCTGAGAGTTTCTTACTGGAATGGCCACTTGTTAACTTGCTTAGTAAATCCTTTTGTCTGTGAGTTTCTGTGTAGCCACCGAAATGAATATTGGAACTCAAAGATAATACACTTTTCCACAAGGGCTCTTGTAAAGTAGAATTACCCAACAGGGACTTCAAGGTCACTTTTTGCTATGGTGAGGCTACTGGTTACATTTGAACAGTCCATTTTTGTTGGCAGCTGAGTACTTAAAAATAACACCTGGTGCCTAAAAATAAATTTTTCTTATTTGTTCCTCTACAGGAAACCAGTCTAAATGTCTCTTTCTTAGAGGGGACATGGTGTGTAACTTATTTCCTATTATTTCTTGAGAGAGCAGTGGCATTTCTATTTACCAAATTCCTCCTCTAAATAAGAACGAAAGGGCTACATCAATAGAACGCATTCAGATAAGAAAAAGAAAAAGGCCAAGAAAATGATAAATTTGGTATGGGGTCATTTTTAAAATGTCTTCTATGATCACTTCATATAGCTTTGTAAATGACACCTCCCTGTCAAGATTTGTCACCCTTCTGTGTAGCATTAGCCAGCTATCTTTGGCTTCTTCTATCATTTACATATTTGTGGTCCCATAGATTTCTTCTCAAGATTAAAATTTAACACATATTTGCATTATTTTCACTAATAAAACTTATTAAGGTTTTATTTGTGCATTAATATCTATTTGAGCATTTTCATGAACTTATTTCCTATTAATGACATGTATTTAAAACACACTGTATGCTTAGCAGATAATCAGGTAATGACTGGACTTCCTGAAGAGAAGAGCAACATTGCATACAGGGAAGAACCCAATAGCAACCTGTGATACATAAATGATAAAGCTGCTTGCTGAGAGCAAAGAGAACTTGAAGTACTTACTGATGAAGATCAGAGCCTGTAGCTTTCCATATGAATTGCAGGTCAAAATTAATAAAACAAAGGTCTTTATAATTATTTCATTGAGTCATACCATTTGACCTGGAGAAGAGATTCAAGTGTCAAGGATTGCATTTTACTTGAATCCATACCAATGCTGAAGGAAACTTTACTTTAAAAAAATATGAGCCAAATAACTCAAACAATCTGAGGTATTGAACAAATCCATATAGAAGAAGCACACCAGCCTGTATGATCCAAGGATTTTAAATAATATAATCCAAACCAAAGAAGGAAGTGTGAACACCTGGTTTGCAGAAGGATATGGATGACTCAAGAAATCAAAAATCCATTTACAGGGTTCACATATAGATTAAGTCTTGAGTGAATCCTCTCTTATAATAGTTGAAGGATATGAATAGCCTTGTTACCAGACAGAGATTATTAAAGAGATGGTTATAGTAGATCTAATTAAATATCACAGATTTAATTAGGTTAATATGCAGCATTTTATTTAATCCAATCTTTGACCCATTTAAAAGTTGTATCCATTAAAAAAAATAAGTAAAGGGAGAATACACGTGGGTTAATCCTTTAGAGAAACACAAGCCAGGAATTTTAATAGCCATGTTATCATGCAGAGTGCACGCATGGACAAGTGCATGAGATGTAATTAAGTTAAAATGTAACATCAAATCATGGGATCTCCATTTTGACCGATTTGACCCATTTTAAAGTTGTTCTCATTTCAGCTTTCTTTTCAACAGGGGTTTTTCTCTATTTATTGTTTTTGCTAACATTCTTGCTTCTCTGCTATTTTGTATGTTTTTCTGTATATGAAATCCAGAATGGGGGACTCTAAAGAGAAAGCAACAGGAATAATGGCTTCTTGGGTGTATGGGAGGGGATGTGGAGCAGAAATATGAGACTTATAACAAGGAATACATGAAAGAAGAAAATGCTCCCCATGTGATTATGGTAAAGATGTACAACTCTTACTGATATGATTGAACTACTGAATTGCATGATATGTGCATTATGTCTCAATAAAATTTTTTTAAGGAAAGTAAATGACATACTGAATTGCACAAGTCTGCTGAAATATACATATATAAAGTGTTTTAAAAAATGTTTCCTGGGGGATTCAAGTATACCTGACCCAAGCTATGTATTATCAACTACTTCACCTGCGAGCAAAAGTTCTACAATAAGTAGGAAAGCAAAAGAATAATGAGTGTCTTTGCCTTATGATTCGGTGAACAATATTAACTGGACCATGAACTGCCGGAGGAATGAAAAAATCTTTCTGGAAGAACTACACCTAGATTATCTTTTATAAGCAAGAATGGACTCTCATGTACTTTGGACACATCAAGAGTTCAGCACAGTCCTTGGAGTAAGTCATCTTGACCAGAAAAATAGAGAACTGGCACAAAAGAGAAAGACTCTCTGATAGATGGAGTACCCCAGTGACTGCAGGAGTGGCTCCGACAAAGGCAAAGCTGTGACCATGGTCGATGGCCAAAGTCTGGGTGGTGTTTTGCTCTGTTGGTCACTAACTGGAGCTGCCTTAACGAGACCAAAGAGTGACAGCAATGTGCAACCATATGGATAAGTCTGTCTTAGAGGGTACTCATGGGGCTATGATGATCCACCACGTTAGCAGGTGAACAGTCAACAGGCCAAGCCACCACTGCTCCTCAGGAGAAAGACTGGTCTTCCTACTCCCATGAAGAGTTAGTCTCAGAAACTCCTCAGGGAGAGGGGAGGGGGTGAGTCCTGGTGGCCTAAGTGGTTGAGTGCGAGACTGCGGCCCGCAGGCTTGGTGGTTCAAATCCAGCAGCAGCTCTCAGGAGCAGCACTGGGTAGCTCCCACGACCATCAACCAGAGGACAGTGATGCCCACACACACACAAAAAGAAACTCCCTGGGGGAATGCTACCCCGACCTATAGGCCAGCTCACTCTCCGTGAGTCAGCAATCCACTTAATATCAGTGAGAATTTGAATAATACATTATTTTCATTAACTTAAATTTTATAACAAAATTGAATTTTATTATTTACTTATACTTCTATATCACAAATACATTCAATGGCATATAGTTTTCTGTATATTTCAAAATTTCATTACTGACACGCTTTTGTTTGCTTGTTTGTTTGTTTGTTTTGGGTTTGTTTTTTTGGGGGGGCATCACTGCCCTCAGGTAGTGGGAGTAGGAGGCCCAGCCTTTGTTCCGTGGAGCTGGAATCGAACCTCCATCCCAGTGGGCCGCAGTCCCGTGCACAACCACTACAGCACCAGGGCTCAGCCCCAGACACGCTTTTGTTAATAATAGACAAATTGTGTGTTAACTTGAAACTTTCTTTTACTTTTGCTTTACAGGGTTAAAAATGAAATTGCTTATGCTTTTCCCTTAAAACTGGCTTTCAGCAATACAATGAGATATATTCTTAATGTAATTTTAGATAGATATTTGAATGACCTAGAAAAGAAATAACAGAAAGCTTATACCAACTTGTTTTATGACATTATATGAATATGTTGATTGCCATTCACTGATAATGTCAAAAGGCACTGTGTTACCTACCCATGGCTTCTATTCAAGTTGTCATGACTTCCTCTCACATTCTCCAGTCATTTACTATATTATTCAGCAAAGGGTAGGCAATGCGTTTAAAAGCGTTCCCTTTCACCTCACCACTTGATTGACAGGGTTTCTTGTTTCCATTAAAAGTGGAATCATTTGTATGTAAAATATTGGGTTGCATGCAGTAGCTTGCACAACTTAAAACACAAAAATCAAGGTAATTGTGCTTTAATTTCAACTGACATGTACTGGATATAACACACATTGAGAAACTCCTAAGAAGAATGTTTTTACATATGACATTTTTAAATTATTTTAGAAATATGTGTTTTTAACAAAAATCCCAAAGAAATATTTTAAAAGAGAAAATATCATCTGGATTATTTCATGCGAGGCTTGAAGGTAAATGTAATTCGTGTGACAGGCAGATAAATGGATGCCTGGAGCTGTGTCCTGGTGCACGGAACTGCCTATTTTTGAACGTGGCAGCACAAGGTTGGCTGCCGAATGGTAATGTCATTAAATAACAGAATCTATGGCCAGAGCCTGCAGAGAGGCAGTTAGATCACAAAAATGATTCTGTTTCCAGTGTTTGGGTGTTTTGTTTTTATATATTCATCTAACCTTGGGCTACAATTTAGGAAATATGCTTCATTTTTGTGTTCTAGAAAATTCATAATTCATCAGGAATAACTGCATCCTAGCCTATATTACTGAAGCAACAAAAGGCAAAGTGTATGCATCAAATTAATGTACATTTAAAATTCTGATATGGCATTAAAAGGAAGTCAAGGTTGTTGTTAAACATACCTTTTGTCCAAACTATATTAGATTTAAAAAGCAAGCACTAAGAATTTTCTAGCACTGTGGACAGCAAAATCTATGAAGCTCTATTTTGGTCAATTAAAAGTGGTTGAATGATTTATTATCTATTTATGCATTTGGATATTCTTCAACATTGTGATGACATGCTAGGTGGAAACAGCACTGACTTCATTTAACAGCTAATTAAGTGAATGGCAGAAATCATTACAGCTAAATTTCCAATATAGTACTCAAAATTAGAAGGAACAAAATCAAAAATTACTTTGACATATCATTGAAGTGTTTCTTTGTTATACTGAATCTAGTCATCACTGATTCCCGCAGTGCCTCTGTATACCCTAAGTACAAAATACTCTTTAACCGTGTGCCATCCTCACGATACTTACCATGCATTAACCACAATTGCAGAGACGCTACATTTCCTTGAAGAGGGCTCCCTTCTTTTCTGGAACTCTTCTTTATCAAACATGAGTTTCTTCTCCAGGATAGGTGCCTGCTGAGAACCTCTCCTAATTACACAAGTCAAAGTCTCACCAAATTTGATTTTGCCTCCATTTTTCATGATGCTGCTCTTTGGTCCATTTGTGAGGAGTTGTCCTATTTTTATTATTGAACTGTAATTCACATAGCCTTTGATCTGCTTTAGTACTTTCTTTAATTCTCCGTCCTTTCAGCAAGCAAGTAGTATCTTTTGCACACTGCAACTTGTTACAGAAACTTTCAATTCTGATGGAACATTGGGGGGGGGCACCACTGCCCTCTGGTGGTGGGAGTAGGAAGCTCAGACTTTGCTCCAGTCCAGCTGGAATTGAACCTCCATCCCAGTGGGCCGCAGTCTTGTGCACAAGCACTACGTCACCGGGGTTCAGCCCCGATGGAAAATTTTTTTACACGTGTGTGTACTTCAGATTCCTGGACTATTTGCTCAACCTATAGATTGAGTACATATTGTGAAAAAAAATAAGCTGACCTGATTTTATTCCAAATAGCACTTCTTTATTCTACATGAATGACTTGAATCTGCATGTATTGCTTCTGTATGAAAATAATTAAAATGTTGGAATACCTATTGGTATCAATGTTATCTATATTTTGTTTTGATCCAGACAGTTAACTATCTTTACAAAGTAGATAAAGCTCTCTGATACTTTCTGATTTCAGCCTGTCTCAACCCAACTTGAAATTCTTCTTCTTTCTTCTTGGTGGACTGCTGCAATCATTGTTTAATTATCTTTAGCAAAATTTTACTTGCGTGTGATTTTAGTGACACTATGTGATAGTTTTAGCATTCTTGTGGGCCCAGGGTTCTTTGGAATGGGCACGAATATGGAACCATTCCATTTGGTGGCCTTAGGAACCATCTTCTGAATGTATTGTTATCCCTGAGTATCCTTGTGTCTGGTTTTTGTTGTACATTTCAGTTTTATTGGTCTATTTCAGAAGTCTTGTGTTTCAAAAATATCTCAGCACACTTGGGACTTCTTCCTTCAATTAGCTTTTTTTTGGGGGGGGTGCATTACTGCCCTCTGGTGGGAGTGGGGGGCCCAGCCTTGCTCCTGGAGAGCTGCTGCTAGGTTGGAACAGCCAAGCCAGTGGGCCACAGTCCCGCACTCAACCACTACGCCACCGGGGCTCAGCACCCCCCCCCCTCAATTAGTTTTTAATAATAATCCAACTTTTGAAATCATTGAATATCAGCCTAATTTTAATGCAGTGTTTCTGTGTGTGTTTTCCATTTTCCATTTATTTATATTTATTAGTTGGGATTTAGTACACATAACATCATTCCATATTTCAGTCACATCAAGTAGAATTGTACAATAGCTACCACAATCAGTTTCCCACCATTCCTTTTTCTTCATGGACTCCTTTACACCATCTCCCTTTACTGGAGTAGAAAGTCAGTATTTCTTCCTCAGAGCATCTAGTGCTTACCAACTGCAGACCTTGATGATGAAAACCCAGTCACCACCACACATCAAGACTCCTTTCCTTCCCAGTAGACTTCTTGTAGTGCAACTTAGAGGTTGTGGGTTTACTTCAGCTCTTTCATCTTGAAAAATGACAAATTTACACTTTTTGGCATTTTTTCTATGACCAGATTTTACACATCTCATCTTTATACTTTGTCTTTTCTAGCTGGGCTTTAAAATTTTCTTTTAAACTCTTACTTCATCATTTTATAAGTTACTTACACTTCTCTGTGTTTGGACCAGAGTTTTGGTGGCATTGATAGGTAAGCATTGGGATGTTGAACTCTAGGTTGGCAGTTCAAACCTTAGTCTTTTCTGACATTTATTTTTTCTTTCTTCCTTTTAATAACTCTTGTTCTTAATATGTATATATATATATATAATTGGCAATATATATGTATATCATTCCATAGTTCAACAACATCAAGCAGAATTTTACAATTTCTATCACAAGCAATTTCCAAACATTCTTTTTCTTCCTCAACTCCATAATATCATTTCTCTTTTATGCCACCATCTTTGTATTCCCGGCCCCCCAAGCCCTTTTTCTACTTGCTGTCCTATTGATTCTTCAATCCTGGGTTTCATAAACCAGAAAAGGAAAAAAAGGGCCACAACTTCTGGAGGGTGACCTCCAGTGACATAACACCTCTGAGATATATACTAATATGAAAATCACAAACAAAACAAACTTACAGAAAATGTTGAAAACCAGATCAGGTCCAGCATGTATCAGAAGGCAATCAGTTGACAAAAGTTTAACTGTTCTAGTCAGATTTATGTCTTTGGTCTTCTATACTCACCTCTCTAATGCCCTCAATTCAGCAACTGCTTTCCTCCCATCCCCCTATGTGGATAGAGGGAGTTCTCCAGAGGCTTCTTTCCTGTGTATATTCCACAAATGAATCTTGGCCTCTCAGTGTTATCCACAAGCTTCTGCAAACCAGATTCTCACAGTCTAGACTCTGAAACTATTGCCTCCTTCAAGTTTGCATTATAACCCTCACAATCATCAGAGACTGGTGATAGTGTGCTTCCTCCATGTGGATTTAACTGACAACTCAATTACATGCCTGGTTATTTAAGATAAGACATCAAGACCCTGGATGCTCTTTTATCCGGGAACCATCTAAATGGTTTTGGTCACATTTGGCTATAGCATCTCTGTCTTCTGTGTCTTCTTCCGGAGAGTGAGTATTGACCAGGACCATGATCAAAAAGCCATTTGTTCTTGGTAGGATTTAGTGTGAGCCCCACATCCAATCCGGAATCTATATTCTGCTTTTTTCTTTTCTGTATCTTAAATACTACTTGGGCATTAATACATATGCCATATAATTCTAAATAAAAAAGAATTTTATAATTGCTTCCGTGATCAGTTTCCAAACATTCTATTTCTTCCTGGATTCTTTGAAATCATCTCCCTTTTACCCCACCCCCACCCTAAAACCACCATACCCCTGCCCCCTTGCTGGTCCTACAGGTTCATCAATCCTGGGATCCCTTTCATGTAAAACAGAAAAGCATATAACACCATTCAGGAGGGTGACCACAGTGACTTACCGCCTCTAAAATATACCCTAATATGGACAAATAAAAACAAAATAAATTAGAATCTGCATCACAGTTTTACCGGAATAATACATAGCATAATAAAGCATGCATGGCATGGAAGTAGCAAGACCTTGTTTGTCCACCTGCCAACAGTTCACCCACCTTGGTACAGCTGTCTTCTGTTTCCTCAGACACCATGTATTTTCTGACTTAAGTCCCCGGGTTACAAGTGTGTCTGAGGGAGCGTCCAGTGTAACCTTGGGAGTATCCACATGGAGTCTACCTGAACCAGTCTTGGGAGCACACTCTGTGCCTTACAGATCCTGGACTCAGGATAGGGCATTGAATGCCACAGCACCCTCAGCGGTTCACCAGGATATACACCCAGAAGCACAGGTCAACATAGATCATTAAACACATACCACCAAAAACACTCCTCACCTCATGTCTCCCAAAGCATTTTCAGTCACTTTTCCCCTAACTGGACATCTGTCTTACCTCTTTTTCTGCCAGCAGATGTTCATTCGTGTGCCTGCTGATGTGTTTCCTCCCTTTCCCCTCTGCTGCATCGCTGTACCCATCAGTACCCCTCCTGCCTCTGATAGGGAAGTCTAGCTGTCCAGAGAGATCTGATCATAGATTTACAGGGCAATCACTCAGTAGTCAAAGTTTTGCTTCCCCTCCGTGGACCCTTTGACCACACCTGATGGGAGGCACCCTCCAGCTAAGGTACCTTCAGAATATTTACCAAGAGTGGACAGTGTATGGCTCATTGACACCAGCCAGGCTCTCTACCAGGGTACCTGCCACTCCCTTCCCTGGTCCACTCTCACCAGCAGATTGGAGGTCTACCTGAGCGTGTGTCCACTCTGCTGTGTGTCCCTACCGCAGTGGACTCTTGCAGAATTTTTCCTTTTGTGATTGACTAACTTCACCCATCATGTGTTCTGAATCCCTCTACATCTTGAGATATTTCATAGTTTCATCCCTCTTTTTTCAGGATGCATTGTTCATTGTGTGTATGTACAAGATTTTCTGTTTTCATCCAATCTTCTAATTATGGGAGTTTATACTTTTTCCAGCTTCTTTCTATTGCTTTCTTGTCATCCCACAACTCATCTGGCCTTTGGTTACTAATATTCAATTATATTCTTGATATGTTCTTGAAAAGCAAGTGAGATATTTACTCAAGCTTGTATTTTGGTTCTTATTGAATTGTTTTAATTTTTGTCAGCTTCAGTCTGAACTTGCATATGAGTAATTGATATGCATTATCTTCACATATATGGTTGAATTAATTTGTATTCCAATTGATGAGGTTCAAGTGTATAGCTGATATTTATGTGATTGATAAAAGACATTTGCACCAAATATGTCATCAGTCTTACAATGTTGTATCATACAATCCTTGTTGCAATTTCTACTAGAAAGGTCAACTTTAGTCATATTCTTTAAAATCATATGTTGGGCTCACAAAATCCATGACGACATATATTTCTTGAAGCCATGTCAGAAACCAAAACAGTTTCAAATAAGTAGAAAGCAGGAAGTAATTGAATCTGAAGAATACAGCAGCCCACTTTGCAAATTTTTAGATTTCTTTTTTTTAGATTTCTCTATTATTCAGTAGACAATTTACATTCTCAGCAGTAATATTCCATTAATTCAAGCTTGATCATAGATCTATACTTTATCTCCAAAATTAGGGTAACTTTTGCCCAATGGACTTTATTTAAATAATGATGTAACTCTATCTGCAACCAGAAGATGAAAAAATATATATAAACCAAACAGAGGAAAAATATCAATTATAATTATTTGCTTACCTACCATTTTTCCTTTGTTTTGCCTGCCAGTTTCTATTGAGTCAGTTCTGAATAGTAGATACTTTATTAATAACAGAACATGTATACCTGCATGTTAAAATAAAATTTTTCCCAATTCTGGGTCAATCCTTTGTATTCTGAATACATTACAAGGGTTATTGTGCAGTATCTTTCAAGGGATTCATATAATAGCACTATATTGAACAATGAAAGTTATATTGTTTTCCTTGCCTCATTTTTTAAGCAAATAGCTATATATTTTTTTCCTAATCAGTCTTTCACTGGAATTTCCACTGGAATTGGTTCACCATTTGTCACTCCACTGTTCAACAAACACATATGCTCATGCACAAACAAATTCAGGCGAGAAGGCAATTGAGTGACATATTCAAAATACTTAGCCAGAATGCTATGTCCAAAAAAATTATCCTTCAAATATGAGGGAGAAATAAAAACAAATATGAAGAAGAGATAAAACATAGACAGACATGGATAAACTAAAGAAATTTATGAAACAATGATAACCTTCACAAAAATATTATGAAAAATAGTTTAAAATAGCAATAGGCAGCAACCTAAAAATATTGGAAAATAAATTATTATGGAGAAAACTTTTTTCTTTTTTTTCTTACATCACTACCCTAGTGGGAGTAGGAAGCCCAGTCTTGCTCCTGGAGAGCTGCTGCTGTATTTGAGCCATCAACCCTGTGGGCCACAGTCCCACACATAATCCCTGCACCACCAGGGCTCAGCTTGGAGAATACGTTTTACTGAAGCAATACTCAAACTAAAATGGAAGTAAATAAGTTAAAGTAGGTAATCATAATCAACATTCTACTGGGAAGATTAAAGTAAATCAGAGCAGACTATGAACACTGGAACAGAGAAGATATTGTCCCATTCACAAAACAAAATAAGCTACTTTGAAATTGGAATGAAAACCACAAAAAGCAAATCATGAACAAAGAAAAATATCAGAGCTGCAACAAGCATATAATATGAAACCATAATATAAGAAGAACAGGCAACAAGAGTTAAACAAAAAAGAAAAAGAAGGAGCGTAAACCACATGACAACCAAAAAAAAAAAAACGAGAACACAACACAAAAATTTATCATAAAATCTACAATGAGTAACACCATAAAAATATTTTAAAATAACATAAAAATATATTTACTAATAACAACACTGAAATAAATGGACTAAATGTACCAGTTAAAAGGCAAATAGTCAGAGAATGGATAAAAACAAACAAAAACCATTAACTTTTAATATGCTGCTTATGACAAATGTACTTTTGATACAAAAATAACCTGAAAACTGAGGAATAGAAGAAAACATCATGCTAGAGGCACTCAAAGAAAGCTGGAGTAGCAATATTAATCTCAGACAAAATAGACACCAAAGTTAATGACACAATGAGAAACAAAGAAGGTCAATATATAATTATGAAAGCTTTAATTTAATCAGAAATCATAACCATAATTAATATAAATGCACCAAATGAAAGGCCAGCAAAATACATTAATCAAGTTCTTATAGAAATGAAGAGACAAATAGGTGATACTATGATAGCACTAGGAGATTTCACCACACAGATTTAAACTTAAGATTACCTATAAAGAAAATCAGACAAGACACAAAAATATTATAAAGCTCTCAACTTGGACCCATAGATATATATGAAACAATTTACAAAAATTTATTTCAATTTCTTCTCTAGCACTCTTGGCAACCCTTTGAGAATAAATAGATAATATTTTAGGTGATAAATTGAGTTAGTCTGGGCAGACTGGAGAAGCAGATTCATAAACATGCATATGGATATAAGGGAAAGGTCTATATACAAGAGGAATGGAACATTGAGAAAGCATCCCAACCAAGTCCAGTACAAAGTCATAAGTCCGATATTAACCCATATGTCCGAAATCAGTCATAAAGTCCCCTTCCGACTCACGAAGCACATGCAGCAAAAGAATTCCAATGCTGGCAGGGCTCTCCTCCATGGGTCCTCTTTTTCAGGACTCAGGGCCCATCAGCCGTGTCCATTGACAGTAGAAGCACCTCAGCTCTGGCAGGGGTATGTCTGTAGCTTCTCCAGCCCCAGAGGTCTGGTTCCATCAGGGCAAGTCGATGAGGCTTCTTCTTTGGCTCCTCCAGGTTCCAGGACTCAGGATCTGTCAGAAGTAGACTGTCAGTAGACTGACAGCAAGAGACTGAGAGTCAAGTCTCTCTTCTCCAATTGGGAAATACTGTGAGACTTCCCAAAATTCTCAGGTGAAATCCATGCCCACGCAGAGGCCTCATTGGCTATCTCCAGATTAACAGGCTAGACTCCACCCTTACATCCCAATCATGAAATTGACATCAAGTATATGACCGCCACATAAATAAAGCATAAATGAATTTTAAAATATTGAGATAACACAGACCATATTTTCAGATCATAGTGTGGTAAAATTAGAAATCAGCCTTAGAATGATGAATTAAAAATACCCAAATACAAAAAGAAATACCCAAATACATGGAAATTAAATAACATTTTACTCTCAAGAACCCCTGTGCAGTGAAAGATGTAAAGAACACAATCAAAAGATTCCTTGAAAAAAATGAAAATAGTAGTGCCACAAAAATAGTACTCAAAGGGGGTTTATAGTGAAATCTGCACACATCAATAAAGCAGAAAGAAACAATACAAACCCTTAACACATGAGCCACAACAAAATTGGAAAAGATGCAGAAAAACAAAACACTAGATAAAGAAAAATATAAATAATAAGGATTAGGGCAGAAATAAATGAAATCGAAACTTTAAAAAAACCATAGAATATATCAATTAAACAAGAAGTTAGTTCTTTGAAAAAAATTAACAAAATTGATAAACTGCTGGCACCTCAAAAGGAAAAGAATGAGACAAATTTTTCTTTGAATAGCCACATGATAATGTGAAAAATTGCATAATAACAAATTTGAACATCTAGAAGAACTGAATACATTTCTACAAGTGCATTATTTACTGAAATTATCACAGAATAATATAGAAAATCTCAAAAGGCCTATAACACACAAAAACTAGATCTAATCATGAAAAAATCTGTGTCCAGCTATCAATGGGGAATTCTTTCAAAATTTTAGAAAAGAACTAATAGTAATTTTATACAAACTGTTCCACAACATACAAAAAGACAGTGCACTACCAAATTCATTTTATGAAACAATCATAACACTGATAAAAAAAATCAGGCAAAGATATTAGCAGAATTGAAAATTTTAGAAAGATACCTCTAAAGAATATAGGTGCCAAAATCTTTAAAAAAATACAAGCTAGCATAATACAACTAACCATAAAAAATCACAATCAATTGGGAGTCATACAAAACATGCAAGGCTAGTTTTTTTTTTCAGAAAGCAATAATAAAAAACAATATAATTATATCAATTGCAGAAAAGCCATTTAAGAAAACTCTGAATCCATTCTTGATAAAAAATACCCACAGTGGATAAAGAAGGGAAATTTCTCATTATAAAAGAGCCATACATATGATATAAATATACATATGATATAAGCCTGTATCTCACTGACTGAAAATAAATTGAAGTCATTTCATCTTTCACCTCAAACTAGTGGGAAAGGTTGTCCTTTACCATTATTATAATTATTAATTATTATTATTTTATTATTATTTAAAATCACTTTATTGGGGGCTCTTACAGAGATTATAGCAATTCATAAATCAATTATATCAAGCAAACTTGTGCATATGCTACCATCATCATTTTCAAAACATTACCTTTCTACTTGATCTTTTGCTATCAGCTCCTCCTTTTTCCTCCCTCCCCTGTCCTCCTTTACATATAATTATCCTACACTATCCACTGTATCCCTTCTCCCACATTTTCATTATTTGTCTCCTGGGGTGAGTGATGCGTTTATACATCCACCACTTTTATCTGTTTCTCTTTTCCCCCCCTTCCATTTTACCTCCCCTCTGTATAGTTATCCCAATTACTGTTTCTGAGAGATGTATCTCTCCTGTCTTCCATGTTTCAAAAACTATTGTCTGTATCAATGTACATACTCTGGTCTAACAGGATTTGTGAGGAAGAGCTGTGGTCACGATGGGTGAGGAAGCATTAAAGAACCAGAAGAAAGTTATGTGTTTCCTTGGTGCTAACTTGTACCATGATTGAATCATCCCTTCCATGTAATTCTTCTGTGAGAGGATGTCCAATTATCTGCAGACAGTCTTAGGATCTCTGCTCTGACTCCTCTTCTATATATTAATATAGTTTGTTTTTAATACCTGATGTTGTTGACAGCTCATGATCATACAGACTGGTGTACTTCTTCCATGTGGGCTTTGTTGACTCCCTACTAGATGACCACTAGTTTAACTTCAAGCCTTTAAGACCCCAGAAGCTACATATATTTTTTAAAAGTCAAGCATCATCTGTTTTCTTTAACACAAAATTCACTGTGGGCCAGTGAAGGGACATCATTTCTTATGTTGGGCTGGCCCTATAGTCCTCTCTGCATTGACTGCTTGAAGCAGGAATATCATGATTGGGGTTTGTGGCCCAAGTTGAAGTCTACTCTCTCTTCTGTTCTCTCTAAGTTTGTTCTGGTATGCTCAGGACAGACTGGCTACTCTTCTCAGGCTATATCTTCAGTGCTGTCCTCTGTAATACATTCTTCTAGCAATGCGGTCAGCATAGTCCTGATTGGAGCAGGGCTGTTTATGAACTGCTCTGTGCCAGTATGTTGTCCTCAAGGCTTGTTGCACCAAAATGAGGTCTGGTTTTGTTCTCTTTCCTGTGGAGGGAACATATGCAACACCCTCGTCAAGAGTGGATTACTGCCCCTTTACCCAACTGACATTATCTCTTCAGTCCTCTCCCTCACTGCCCTCATTTTTAATTGGATCCATGGGTTGACGTTGACCCCTGAAGGGTAGATTTAAGTAATTTATCTCCTATGCCCATTGGGCTTTTTGTGCTTACCTCAGTGGACACAAGTTGTAGTTGTCCTTTTGCTCTTGACTAACTCTGCTTAGCATGATTTCCTTCAACATTTTCCCTGAGAAGATATGCTTCATGCAACCATTACTGCTTTGTATTAAGGTGTAGTACTCCACTGTGTGTACACATCATACCAATGTCTTTTTAATACATTTGTCAGTTTACAGCAATTTAGATTGTTTCCATTTCTTTGCAATTGTGACCTGTGCCAAATGAACAATGGAGAGCAGATGAATGGCCATGGTCTCCCTCTTTTTCCCTCTGAGTCTATGCCCAGTAGGGGGATTGCTGGGTCATTTGGTAGCTCGATCTCCATTTGTCTTAGGTATTGTTAAATCAATTTTGATAGTGGCTGTACATACCTACAAGACCACCAGCAATGGATGAGAAGTTTGATCTTATCATGCTCCCTCCAACATCTGTTGCTTTCTGATTTTTTTTAGTTGGGTTATCTTTGAGGATGGGATCTCATTGTTATTTTTAATTTGCACTTTCCTTGTGGCTAATGGTCAGGCACATTTTCTCATATTTTTATTGACCATTCAGTTTTACGTCCTTGTGAAATTTACATTAAGTTCTTTTGCACCCCTCCTCAATGGGCCATTTGTTTGTTTGTTTGTTTTCTTTTTATAAGCTAGCAGAATGTTCTAGATTTTAGTAAAACCCTTTGCCATCTAGATATATCAGTGCTAAAGAAGTTTTCCCAGTCTGTGGGCTCTTATTACTCTATTGATGAAATCTTTCAATGTACATAGATGTTTCATCTTCAGTATATCCCACTTATCAAATTGTTACTCCTCAGTGTATGTGCCCTTCTGATTTCCAGTAGCTTATGTTTTCCAGGATTCATAGGTTTTTTCCTGTCTCCCTCACTGTTGTTGATAAGAGGGAATCTACTATGCATTTGATATTTTTTGGCCCTTATCAAATATCAGTTGTCTCTATGCTGATGATTTTATTTCTGGGTTTTCTGTTCTTTTCCATTTGTCTGTGTTTCTGTCATTAAACTAGTACAATGCTATATAGACCACTGTGGCTAGACAATTTGTTTTAATATCAGGTAAAGCAACCCCTCTAACTTTGACCTCCTTCTTGACTTCTCTGTGTATTCTGGGCTTCTTCCTGCTCCATATGAAGTTGGTAGTCAGCTTTTTTTCCCCTAATTCTTTGAAGAAAGATGTTAGTACTTGTATCAGTATAGCCTTAAACTTATAGCCTTGCGTAGGACTGACAACTTAACTATATTGAGTCTTCTGAACATGAAAATAGGATATTCTTCCAATTATGGAAGTCTCTTTTGTTTTTTTTGTAATAATATTCTGTAGTTTTCCTCATAGAAATATTTTAGTTTTTTTGGTTAGGTATATTCTTACATATATCAATTTGTGCTTGGCTATTGTGAAGGATGCTACCTTTTGATCTTCTCTTCTGGGATCTTATCTGATGAATGTAGCAATCCATTAGACTTCTCTTTGTTGATCTTGTATCCTGCCACTCCACCATATTTCTCTATCACTTTCAGCATTAGTAATGTGAAGCTTTGTGGGGAGATTAAATATATAGAATCATGTCATTTTCAAAGAATGACAGTTTCACATTTACTTTCCCTAGAGCAGTGGTTGTCAGCTTGTGGGTCATGACCCCTTTGAGGGTTGAACTATGCTTTCACAGGGGGTCGATCGATTTATTACAGTAGCAAAATTACAGTTAGGAAGTAGCAATGAAAATAATTTCATGGTTGGGGTATTACCACAACATGAGGAACTGTACCAAGGGGTCACAGCATTAGGAAAGTTGAGAACCACTGTCCTAGATGAATACTTTTAGTTTCTTCACTTTGCATTATGTTGTTAGCTAGAACTTTCAGTATGATGATGAATAAAAGTGGATCAAGGGACATCCTTATCTGATCTCTTTTTCTGTGGGACTTTTTTCATCTTTTCTCCATTGACTATAAAGCTGGTTGTTGCTTTTTACATATGTAGCTTGCCTTTAGTAGAGGGATTTCCCTTGATCCATCTCTTCTTGAGTGGCTTAAACAGGAATATGTGCTGGATATTGTCAAATGTTTTATCTGAATTTATTGATATTATCATGAGATTTTTTAATCTCTTTCTTGTCAATGTGGTGAATGATGTAGATGGACTTTCAGATATTGAACCCTACCTGCATCCCTCAAATGAATTTCATTTGGTCATAATGAATTATTCATTTTATATACTTTTGTATTCTATTGGCCAATATTTTTATAAGAATTTTTGCATAGATGTTCATTAGAGATATTGTTCTGTAGTTCTCAATTCTCGTGAGAGCCTTGCCCACTTTAGGCATTAGTTTTCCTCATATAAATCTTTTAGTTTTTTGGTTAGGTATATTCTTACATATTTCAATTTGTGCTTGGCTATTGTGAAGGATACTACCTTTTGATCTTCTGGGATCTTATCCGATGGACACAGCAATCCATTAGACTTTTCTTTGTTGATCTTGTATCCTGTCACTTCCACCATATTTCTCTATCACTTCCAGCTAGTTTGATAGAAATACTTTGGTAGCCTTTGTTATGCTGCTCTATGTTCTGTCAGACCTTGTGTCTGACTGATGCCCATTCTTCCATGAATGCTTGGCAGAATTCTCCTGTGAAATCTTTTGGCCTGTGTGTGTTGTTGTTTTTTTTAAATTGGTAGTCCTTTAATAATCTTATCTATTCTATTGCTCAGTGTGCATTGAGGTTCTTGATGTCTATCTCAGATAATCTAGGGAGGGAATGTTTTTCCAAATATTTGTCCATGTCTTTCAAGTTGTTGAATTCATTGAGCACAGACCTCCATATTACTGTGTAATTAGCCTTTTAATTTCATTAGGGTTTGTTGTAATTTCCCTATTTCATCTCTCATCCTTTCTATAGATATGTGTTCCTTTGTTTCATTGGTTAGTTTTGCCAATGATCTGTTGATTCTGCTGATCCTTTCAAAGAACCAACTTCTTACTACATTGATATTTTCTATAATTTTCTTATTTTTCCAATTGAATAACTCTATCTGGATCTTTATTATTTCATTTCTTTTTATATTAGTAGGATTATTCTGTTTACTCTCATATTTAATTGCTTGGGTGATTGTGACAGCATATCAATCTTAAGTCTCTCTCCCTTTTTCATGTATGTATTTATCACTTTCATACTATCTCTGGTAACTGCTTTTTCTGTGTGCCAAAAGTTTTGGTATGCTGTATTCTTTTTTTTGGAGGGGGTGCATCACTGCCTCTGGTGAGAGTAGGAGGCCCAGCCTAGCTTCCAGAGAGCTGCTGCTGGATTTGACACGCCAATCCAGTGGGCCGCAGTCCTGCACTCACCACTACACCACCAGGGCTCAACCCAGTATGCTGTATTCTCATTGGTTTCTAAAACTGTCCTAAATTCATCTGTAGTTTGGGACAGTACCCACTATTTTTCAGAAAAGTTAATCATCCTGCAATCAGTTGTCATTGTTTTCTTGTTCATCCTTTTATTGTTTCCAGCTTTATGGCATAGTGGTCCTTGAGCGAGGTCTGAGAGACATCTGTGTGTTTGAATTTACTGAGCCTCGACATATTTTCCAGCATGTCTTCCATTTTTTAATATGTGTTATGTGTGTTTGAATAGAATGTGCACTCTTTTGCATTTTGTTGAAGCTCTAAACATATCAGGTCAAGTTACCTAATTGTGAAGTTTAGTTCTTTAGACTCCTTGTTAAGCTTTTTATCAAGTAATCTCTTTCTTAGAGAGTGATGTATTTAAAGTCACCCACTGTGATTGTTGAGGCTGTGATGTATTTTTTCTTCCTTTGAAAATTTTTCTCGTCAAATTTCTCAGGTCTATGATTGGACCTGTATATACTTTTTATATACCCTGGTTCTTGGGTATTATATATATTATATATTATATTATTATATATTATATTATTATATTATATATTATAGTATAATATAATATTGTATATAACACAATATTGTATATAACATAATGTTGTGTTATATGATATATACTATATCCTATTTTATATTTTGCATTATATTATATACTATATAATATAATATGATATATATCAATATTATGTTATATTCTATAATGTGATATATTATATATTATATATTATAAAATATTATAATATAATATATTATATTGCTTATATAGTATATTACATAAAATATATATGTTCTTGGGTATTATATATATTATATCATTGAGTATTATATAGTCCACATCCTTTCCCTTGTTATGGCTTCCATCTTGAGATCAATTTTTGTCAAAGCTTAGGATTGCAACTCCTGCAATTTTTGAATTGTCCTGTGCTTGGTAATTTTTTTGGGGGGGCAACCATTTATTCTCAGCCTATTCTTGTTTGCAAGTTTGAAGTGTTTCTCTTGTAGACAACAGATTGATGAGTTGCTTTTCAAGCCAGACTGATATCTTTGTCTTTTTATGGATGAGCTCAGACTATTGATATTTAGAATTATCACATCCACCTGTGGTCTTTGATTTCATCCTGGACCTTTTGTTCTGGATGTTTTCCTACCTCCCTCATTATCAGTGTATTATGTGATTAGGGGGATTCATTCTTGTCTGCTATTCACCACTGAGCCAATGTTATCCTCAGGGCTATTTTGGGTATTTTGACATCTGGGTGGAGTTAATGTATGTGGTGGACTCCTATTTGTGCTCAGTGAATGTTGTTTTTCTGACCACTATGGGTTGACAAGAATTTTTTGTAGAGCTGGATTTCTTCTAACAATTTCCTTGAATTTTTTATTATCTGAGAAGACTCTTACTTCCCCATCTATCTCAATAGTTTGGCAGGGTAGAGAATTCTTGTGTTAGCATTGCACTCTTTCATCTTTCAGATATTACCCCACATTCCTGCTGATAGGTCTAAGCATATTCTTGTCTGAGTACCTTTATAGTTGAGTGCCTTTTTTCCTTTTGCTGTATTTATGATATTCTTCTTTTTCTCAAAGTTGGATACTTTACTATTACAAGCCTTGCTGAATTCTTCCTGGGATTAGGCTACCAGATTCATGTTTATTAATTTCAGGATATTTTCTTCCTGAAATTCTCTCACTATTATTACAGTTGATTTATTTTGCTGTGTTTTGTTCCAGAATTCCAAGTATTCTAATGCTGTTTGTCTTCATAGCATCAGGCATTGTTATCCTTCTGTGATTATCTTGTTTCTTGGTCTTTCCTATATGATACTGTTTTCCTGGTTACATGAAGTCCCCAAAGCAGTTCTTTGTTTGTTCTAGTCTGTTGGTGAAGTCTCCTAATTTGTTGTTTGCTTTTGTTACCTCATCCCTTAACTCTTGTTTTTCCCTATCCCTGGTCTTAATTTCCTCTGTCATTTCATCACTTTTCTGTAATACTTCCCTCATATCTTGTATGAATACTAGCAGCATTCTGAAGATTTGTATTCTGTGGTACATCAACATCTGCTTCTTCCATGTATGTATGCAGTTATGTTCAGGATTTCCCTCGATATTACATTTTCTTTCTCCAGTTTTTTGTTTTGTTTTGTTGTTGTCTGTGTGTCATTTTGGAGGAGATTGGTGCCATTTCCCCAGTAGTCAAAGAGCCTTGGGCTTTCTCTTTTGGAGGCTAGTACGAATGCATCTCTGTACTGTCTGTAGTCAACTGCAATAGGGGGGTCAATGTACTGTTTATCTTACTGGGCTTTCACTCTCTTCCTAGACAACTAGGATTCCCTCTTTTGAAGAGCATGTCAGATGGTTCTCTCAGGGAGTTTGGGTTATGGGAGGACACTGGGTGTGGCAAAAGACCATTAGATAGGGCAAGGTCAGCCACTCGTTGACAGCTGGAGAGTGCCGGGCTTCTACGGAGAAATTAAGCATGGATGCCTTAGGGCCTGGGCATGGCAGCAGGTCAGGGGGTGCTGGAAGGTGGCAAGAGCATGCCTGACACAGCAGGGAAACCTACGAAAGATGGTGAGAGGGATCTGGGAATGGTGGGGCACACCGCTGGCAGGCAGTGAGAAAGTGACTACTGTAGTGGAGAAAGCCTCGTGGATAAGTGGTAAGGACTGTGTGGTATGGTGGGAAGGTCACACATGGACTGTGACAAGGTTCCAAGTGTGAGGCAGGATAAGCTGTGGGTGAAGAACACCAGTATTAGGGATCAACTTACAGCAGCAAGAGCCATTATTGGTAGGATTCAGATCGATGTTGGTGGTGCAGGCCATGGTAGCCTCAACACCACGCTGCAAGGTTCCAGGGCTCTGCAGTGGGTAAAGGTGTGTTTCTCAGTTTGGGGAAGCACTCAAATTTGTTGTGTAGATTAACTGTCTGATCCGGGTCCAACACTGATCTCATGCTCCCCAGATCATCGATTTCCATGGAGTTGAAATGCATGAGCTGCTTAATTGGGTGCCATATTTCTGCAAGTCCTCCAAAGTTGTCCTTTATCACCACTTTTATTTAATATAATTCTAAAAGTTTTAGGTAAAGTAATAAGACATAAAAAAATGAAATGTATCCACACAGGCAGAGAAGAAATAAAAATTTCTTTATTTGCAGCTGACATACTATTATATCTAGAAAAAAACCAAGATTTGATTTAAAAATTGCTGGAATTAATTGAAAAATTTGGCAGCATAGGAGGCTCAACATATGGAATTCCATTAGATTGCTTTATATTAAGGATTATAATTCTGAAAAAGATATAAAAGAACAATACCATTTATAATAACTACACAAAATATAGAATATTAAGTATAAATATTACCAGAAAAACAAGACCTTTACAAAGGGAACCAAATTATTCTTGGTCAAGAAACCAAAAGAAACTTAAATGAAACAAATTACCAGGATCCTGCATAGGCAAGCTAAATATCTTGAAAATTTCAATATTACCAAAATTACACTGCAAATTCAATGCAATTCTTATTCAAATCCCACCACAATTTTTCAAAGGAATGAAAAAAGCGAATTAGCAGATATATATGGAATGGAAATAAATGTAACATAAAACACGATTAAAAAATAAAACACAAAAGGAATGAGACTTTTAAAACCTAGACCCTAATACCTATTCCATAGTGAAGGTAATACCAGCAGTCTGGTACTGATGCAACGATAGATATGAAGAACATTGAATTAAATGAAATGCCCAGAAATAGAATCAATTACCCATTGACACATCATTTTTGACACATATTTTTGGATAGAAAACTAAAGCACGTAAAATGGGCAAAGATATCCTTAGCAAGAAATAGTATTGGGGAAAAAATGGCCCTTTGCCAGCAAAAGAATGAAATAAGACCCATACTTCAAAGCATGTTTAAAAACCAGCTCAACATGGATCAAGGGCCTTAACATAAATTACCTGATCAGCATCATTGATGAAGAAAAATAGTGACCATATTAGGATACACTACTGAATATAATAAAAAATATCCACACCATAAGAGGAAAAATAAAGAATGAAGACCTACTAAAAACATAATAATGATGAACACTGTGTTAGTCTGGGTATACTACAGGAACAAATTTCAGAAACATGCATATAGGTTTAAGGAAAAGGTTTATGTACAAAAGGAATGGGACATCGAGAAAGCATCCCAGCCCAGTCCAGTTCAAAGTCGTAAGTTCGGTATTAACCCATATGCCTGAAATCAGTCTACAAAGTCTTCTTCCAACTCATGAAGTCACAGGTCAGTGGGTGCAGAATCCCGGTGCTGGCAGGGCACTTCGCTTCCAGGGCTCAGGGTCCATCAACAGCAGAAGCAACTCATCGCTGGCAGAGGTCTCCATGTAGCTGCCCCAGCTTCAGAGGTCTGGTTCCATCAAAGCAAAGCTGTGTGGTCTCTCCGCTGGCTCCTCCAGCTTCTCAAACGCTGCCAGCTTGTCTTGTCTGTGATTAATTGTCTCTGAAACTAACTCCCAACAACTGGGGAAGATAGCTTCTCATCTTCACGAGGGAAATATCGCAAGATTTCCCAGGAGTTTCAGGTGAAAGCCATGCCCACACAGAGGCCTCATCAGCTACTCAATGGCTTTCTCCTGATTAACAGGCCAGACTCCACCCCTACACTTCAATTATAAAATTAATATAAGCAAGTGACTGCCACAAACACCAAGGGATTTTTCATCACGAGAGTAAATAGTGAGCCTAGAGATTGGGAAAATTTTCAGGAATAATACATCCAATAAAGAGTTAATCTCCAAAATCTATAGAAAACATCTCGGCAAGAAAAACAAATAATCTAATAAAAACCTGGACAAAAAGACATGAATAGGTAATCTAACAAAAACTATATCCAGGTAACAACTCTATGAAGAAATGTTCAAAAGCATTAGTGAAAAGAAAAAAATTAAAATAACAATGAATTACAAGGACACACTGACACTTTTGGCAAATTCAATAAAATAGAAAATAAAAATACTGGGAGAATGTAGAGATAGAAATGCGTCTACAGTGGAACTTTAGAATTGTGTAACCCCTATTGAAATCAGTATGGTACTTATTTAAAAAAATGAAAATTCAAATATCTTATGATCCAGCAATTTCTCTACTGAATATATACCCTAAGTAAATGAATATGAACAGACATATGTACACTTATGTTTATTTCAGCATTTACACAATAGCAAAAACACAAAAACAATGAAGTATCCTAGCTATTGAGGAATGGATAACCAATATCTGGTACATTCATATTATGGAATGTCTTGCATCATTTAAAAACAATGACGTTTTTATTAAAGACATAAGAAAGACATGAACAGCTGAGCCCTGGTAGTGTAGTGGTTGAGTGCGGGACTGTGGCCCACTGTCTTGGCAGTTCAAATCCAGCAGCAGCAAGGCTAGGTCTCCCACTCCCACCAGAGCGCAGTGATGCTCTCCCCCCAAAAAAAGAAAGTCATGGACAAATCTAGAGGACTCAACTTAGTAAACTGAGTCAATTTTATGGAGAATAATATTAAATATCACCATTGTTATAAGAAAAAACTAAGAAAAAGTATGCTTTATACACCAATAGACAAGATTTTGATGAGTATGAGACCATGTACAGTGACTGCAACCTAAAAATGGGAGGGTTTAGGCTGGGGAAGGAAATGGAAGATTTAACAGGAATCAACCAATCAATCAAATTAACTAATTGATAAACAATAGATCTCTGGTGGGGGGGGGGGCTCCAGTTTCCTTACCCCTCCAGTTTCCTTACCCCTCAATTCTAAATATTGGTTTGAGTAGCTGAAAAAGTAAAAGTAAAACTAAAGTGGATTTGGACTCTTCAGTGACATACAAGTTCATTTCAAACATGAAAAAAATGGATTGCACTTTTATTACAAGAACTTACAGAATTATAAATTTTATGAATTATTAATTTCTTCAAAAATAGTTCATCTTTAAAGCATATATGTCACCTATTACTACAGAAACCACTTTTCCCCATTAAATATTAACCTTATGGACTATTAATCTTATGGACACCTTACTGCTAAATAGTTCATTTCACTGAGATATATGAGTATTTCATTAAGAAAGCTAAAAATCATATTTTTCAATAAAGTTATCTGAAAGTTACTAGGCATATAAAATATACTCACATTTTAGAGTAATTGTTACAAAGGCTGTTGTGCTAGTCTGGGTAGACTAGAGAAACAAATCCATAAACAGGCATATATGCATGAGAGTTTTATATATAAGGTAATTGTATATTTAAGAAAGCATCCCAAACCAGTAGAGACCAAACCCATGAGTCTGATATTAGCCCATGTGTCCAATACCAGTATTTAAAGTACTCTTTAGACTCACAAAACACATGCAATGATGTTGAGTACAGGGCAATCATAGCTCAGTGGATAGAAAGCTTTTGGATCCAGGGTTGTTGTAAGCATGTCAACATTGGCAGGGGTCTCCACGTGGCTGCTCAAGTTTCCAGGATCGGGGATCTATCAGCATAGTGGCATGCATCTTGTCAGTAAAGCATTTCCAGGGGAGTGGACAGACAGTTTCTCCTGCCTCCCAGAAGGGAAAAAAAAACAGATTTCCCAGAATCCTCAGAAGAAAGCCATGCCAGCACCAAGGCCTCACTGGCTATGATCCAATTGACAGACTAGACTCCACCTCTTTCCTCTTAATCTTTTCAAGTCCAAAATTGACACCAGATTGTGTAACTACCACAACAATTTTACTATATTCTTCAAGAGAATCAGATGATTAATGTAGGATTTTCTAATGTTAGCAAAATACACAAAGATGGAGTATTTATACTAAAATTTATATACATGTAATGCTATAATAATATTATGTGTGCTTCACTTTCATGAAACATATATAATAATCAATTTAAATGGAAACATCTATGTTTTCATGTGAACTAGAAAATGAGCAACCAGTTTTCAGCAGGTACTTTTTACTGTTTATATTGCTTTCTATTTATGGATTATTAGAACAGTTCAAGACACATAAAGCATTCAAGTATGATGCCACTTTAATAATGTTCAGTCTAATGATTAGATAAATAAAGGATTACAACTGAAGCATATCTAAAAGCAACCAACATTTAAGAATCATATTATTTTTCTAACATGTTATCTAAAATGACAAATGTGCTTTCAAAATACTAACATCCTCATAAGCTATGATCAGGGTTAGGTCAAGCTGTGAAAGAGGCAACAACTGTATCTCTGCAGTGCCATATTGAAAAATGTGTGAAAAGAAACAAGATAAAAGTTATTCAGCAAATTTTCTTTCTCCAGTTTCTGGGTCATTTGTTTGTTCTTTGAAAATGTCAGGAGTAATACAAATATTCATCACTCTTTTGTTTGAAAAAAAAGTTGAGATACTTTCTTGCTTAACAGTTTAATTTATATCAAAAGTAGTGTTGGAAAATTCCAAAGCCCTTATCATTTTCTACAGCTTTAATATCTCTGTTATTGAACTGAATGTGATTGGTGCTATATGGGCCGTTTCAGGTTAAAAGTTTTAATAAAAAGTGTTGCCAATGCTGTGTTGCCCTTTTCACTCATTCCTGCTGTGTTTTGTACTATAAAATATATAATATAGTTATTTTAAATATTTCAATTCATATATATTTAAGTTCACTTAACAAATGTGGTTAAATTTGACATATTTAATAAATAACATAGCTGGATTAATACTTTTTCCTTATAAAATAATATAAATTATAATTTAACCACTGGAGATTACTCTTTTTTTTTTTTTGGAGATTACTCTTTTATGTTTATCCATCTTAGCTTCTTTTTTCTCAACAATGAGAATATTTTGTGATTTTGTTTAGGTTTCCCTTTGCAATAAGAGATAAAAGGCTCTTTAATTTATATATTCATAATACATGGGTGGATTATTCTCTATATCTAGATTGAATTAAACTAAAAAGTGGTGATAGATGCATATGCTTCAACATGAGTGAAGCAGATTATTTTTAATATCTTTAGTATATATGCTGCTGAAGCAAGTACCTATTTTTAATGTTTTTAAGTGTCTTCTCCAGCTAGTCTAGTTGTAAAAAAACATTCTCTAGTCTACTGTGCTATAGGCAAATATTCATAAGAAAGTTACTTAAATTTTGATAAAAGTTGTCTTATCCCCATTCAATGTCTTTCATACAAAGTTCTACCATTTATCTGACAGTTTATCATGTGGTGGTTTATGTATTGCTATTGTATTGGAAGTTATATCACTGGATTATGGAATATCATCAGGGTGACACAAGGTGAACAACTCTCAGCAGAGTTTCCAGACTAATAGTAGACTACAAAAAATGAACAGGCTGTGCATTTCCGAGGGATTAGCCACTGAAACTTCATGAACAGAAGTAGAATATTGTAAGCTATAGTGCCAGAAAGTAGACATCTTACATTAAAAGACACTCAAAATTGCGAGTAAGATCTGCCTTTTAAAGTAGAAGTGATAATAATGATGCAAATAGAGTTAAGCTTTTGAGATCTTCATCCGATGATGAGTCATGACTCAGAAATGACAAAAAACTGCTGCAAACATCCATCAATAATTGAAGTTTTGGATGTACAATGTATGAATCTATGAAAATTGGAAGTTTCCAAAAGTGAAATGGAATTCATAAAGATCCATGTATTGCGCCTTGATGAGGTTCAAGGGGCCCTTTTGGCATAGTGATTGTATGTTGGCCTGGTGCTTGCTGGAGCAGTTGACTCTGCCAGCAGTTTGTCTCACTTACATGGCTCTTTGTTTTAAGACAACTTTTAAGGGACCTATATGAAAGAGAACTTAACACCAAGATAGAAGAAAGATTATTAGCATCTCTGATATGCTAGTGACAACCTTACAACCTTGCTTGCTGAAATGGTAGAGAATTACAAGCCGTTACTAATGAAGATCAAGAGTACATCATCAGGTATGAATAACACCTCCTGCTAAAGAGAACAAAAATCCTCACTATGGGACTGATAAGTAATAATATGAAAAATGGATAAAACAAAGATTTTTATTTCATTTACATCCACATTCAATGTCAATGGAATAAACAATAAAAAAATCAAATGGAATATTACTTTGAGAAAATCTGTTTCAAAATAGAAATTTCAAGTTTCAAAATCCAGATCTATCATTTTGAATACTAAGGTACATTTGCTCAAAGCCAGGGTATTGTAAATCAAATGAAATGTGGAAAGTGATTAAGGAATGCAGAAGAATAGTTGATTCCTCTTCACTTTGGCATTTGTTAAAAATACTGCAGATAGCATAGACTTCCAGAAAAATGAACATACTACGGAAGAAATATGCCCAGGATGCTCTCTGGAAGCAATAATTCTTTGAGAAACCTAAACCCATCCACAATACGGCTCTGTCGTTTCCTATGCTGATTTCATTTTTGTTCCTCAAAACTAAAGAACACTTTTAGGTAACATGGCTTTGGACTCTGGGAAATGCAAAAACTGCTATCTTGATGTGAGTAAATTTAGCACTGGAAAGTGCTTTGGGGAAGGAACGAGAGGTGCAAACACTATATAGACCTAGATGTAGAGAGAGTAGTTACATATATTTTATCTTTTAAAGTAAATATTTATATAATTTTATAGGAAGTCTTTTTTACTTATCTTCATATGTTTTTTGAATCTACAGTGTTTAACATTACAACAATGAGTGAGAAACTCTCCAAAGTAGGGGTGAGGACAATTTCTCCTGCAATCTGAGAACTAGGTGTGTCCGACAGAGCTGGGTATCTTCTTGGCCAACCTGAAAAGAAGCCCACCAGTCCAGGACCCTGCAAAAGTATTTCCTTTAACTCTCTGAAATACCCAGGAAGCTATGTCATCAAAACAACATTTCAGGTTAGTAAATGGACTGGGTTTTCTCAAAGGATTAGGATTTTGATTTATTTTTTGATTTTCCTATGGAGATAAATTATAAAATGAAAATTCCATCTATTCCAAAGAAGAGATTTAACAAGAAGTTATGAGCTAAAATACCTTAACATATTTCGAGAGAGGCTATCATTTGTGTGCCAAGAAAAGACAGAAAGCTGAAAATCCTGAGCACAGCATATAATGAAATGTAACTGAAAATCATTATTACTGTATTAAGTCATCAAAATGTGTTCTGAAAATTTTTATTGATTTATTATTTGCATGGTGTTATAATTTCAGCTCTAAAGATTAGTTATTGAAGCTAATAGAACGTATCTAAGTAGACCATAAAATATCTCAATTTTTATCTAATTTTTGACAAAATAATTTATTTTCTACTTTCATTGATATTTTATTTAAATAAGCAAATTTGTAAGAAAATGAAAGAACTAAGAAAACTATAGTAAGATTATATTCAATAAATACAATTTCAGCAAATTGAAAGAGAAAAATTAAGTCACTTAATTTTAAGCATTAGAGAAAAGTTACTAGTCTTTGTCATGTACTAACATAAAAACATGTGAACCTATTTTTTTTTTAGGGCATCACTGCCCTGGTGGTGGGCGTAGGAGGCCCATCCTTTGCCCCGGTGGAGCTGAATTGAACCTCCATTCCAGTGGGCCGCAGTCCCGCGCACAACCACTACACCACCAGGGCTCAGCCCGTGAACTTAATATTTTACTCAATTGAGGGTCTCTGAGTATGTGAAGAGAAAATTCTTCAGAAGTTTCAGCAATTTGACTCAACCCTTGTAGACATAATACATTTTATATATTTCTAAATTGCAAAGAATAACTCAACTATCATAAAATTTGAAAATCATTTAAATACAGTTATTATACAAATTTAATATACAGTATTTTTCTAATGTGTGTATTTAAGAACTCTATGTAAATAAAATATTCAATTTTTATTTTTAAAGTATTGTTGTTGAAATATACTTCACATATTTTGCAATATGATTGTTTAATAATGTCAGTAAGATTTGTGTACTCTTCTCCAAAATCAATTTCAGAAAAATCTTCTCCTGTCCATTGTTGTGTGAATATCATTCCCTCCACAACCACTTCTGTTATGTGTGTTTGAAATCATTCATTCAATTATAGTCTCTACAGATTTACTTATGCTGAATTACACACACATCAAATCATACCAACCCTCCTGTCATGGTTATCATGTAATCTGCTGTCAATTTGAGTGGATTAGGAGTGTAGGGGTAGAGCCTGCTAATTGGACTATAATCAATGAGGTTTCTATGTGAGCATGGCCTTCCCCTAAGGATTCAGGAATTCCTGAAATTCCTCCTTGGAGGCCAGAGACTTTCTCTCTGCTCTCTCCCTGAGAGATGCTCTACTGACAAGACACATGACACTATAGACTGCTGTAGATTGAAAGACGGTGTGCCCTGAGAACTGGGGTAACAACATGGAGACTACTGCCATCTCTGAGATGCTTCTACCTCTGCTGGATTTACAAGATTTTACACCCATTGGTCTGTGATTTTCCTGTGTTCAGAAATATTGCATGTGTTTCGTGAATCTGAAGAGGACTTTATAGATTGGTATCGGATATATGGGCTATTATCGGACATATGGACTTGATCTGGACTGGGTTGGGATGTTTTCTTAATGTACAATTGCTCTTTTTTTTTTTTTTTTAGGCATCACTGCCCTCAGGTGGTGGGAGTAGGAGGCCCAGCCTTTGCTCCTGGGAGCCGGAATTGAACCTCTGTCCCAGTGGGCCGCAGTCCCGCGCACAACCACTACGCCACCGGGGCTCAGCCCACAATTGCTCTTTTATGAAGCACTTTTTTAATACTTTTTTTATACTTTTTTTTTGTCTATGAATTTGTTCCTCTAGTCTACCCAGTTTGACAACCCCCATCCCCCTAAAAAACAAGCAAGTCAGAAAACAAGCATACAAAGAAAACCAATAATGACAAAACAACACTTGGAAAAACCTCAATTCAAAAGAAATTAGAAAATATTAGACAATAAAATCACTTTAAATGAATGAGAAAGAAGATTAAATGATAAGGTACTACATTTTAACATGACTACCTCTGTTATAACTGGCTAGTGACATCCATGGACTATGTTCAGAGGAACTCCTCTGGCAGCTTAATCTATGTGGGGACGCTGCAAATTGATTTTGGGATGTCATCCATAGCATCGTGCATACAATATGTTCAAGAATTTAAACTCTAACACCATTTTCCCCTTTAGATTTGCATGTTATTATTCAAAATACTTGGATCTCACAGACGGGTGTCTCTTCCATATAGAGTTAGCTGACACATCTTGTAAATATCTGCTTGTTTGAATACAAGCTTTCAAGATCCCAGATGCTATTTCTTCCGATAACAGGTTGTAGCAGTCATGTGCTTATGCTAATTTTAAGATTGAAATGTAGGAGTGGAGTCTAGTCTGTTAATCTGGAGATAGCCATTGAGTAGTCAATGAGGCCTCTATGTGGGCATGGCTTTCTCCAGAGACTTCTGGTAAATCTCACAATATTTCTCTCATGAAGATGAGAAGCTATCTTTCCCAGTTGTTGGAAGTTAGTCTCAGAGACGATGAATCAAGGACAAGACAAGATGGCAGCATCCGAGAAGCTGGAGGAGCCAGAGGCCACACTGCTTTGCCCTGATGGAGCCAGATCCCTGCCAGTGCCGGGATTCTGCACCCACTGACCTGTGATTTCGTGAGTCAGAAGGACACTTTATAGACTAATTTCGGCCATATGGGTTAATATCAGACTTATGACTTTGAACTGGCCTGGACTGGGATACTCACTCAGTGTTCCATTCCTTTTGTATATAAAGCCTTTCCTTATATCCATATGCATGTCTATGAAATTTGTTCCTCTAGTCTACCCAGACTAGCACACAGGCACCCTCTGGTTTCTTTGTTATAATTCAGTGATCTTTTCCCAAAGGCAAGTATCAAGTAAGACCATGTCATAAGAATTGTCTTTAGATTGAGACAAAAATGAACTGCAATCCCCAAACCTATTCACAAACATATGGATTGTAAACCATATGTGTTTCTGCTTCACTTTAGAGATATCATTATCATTTTATGAGCATATTGGCAGGTGCCATCCAACTGGTTCTGACCAAAGTGATTCTATACACAAAAGAATGAAGCACCAACTTGTTCCTAGCTATCCTCACAATTATTTCTAGGCTTGAGCCATTGTTGTAGATACTGTGTCAATCAATCAAGGTAAAGGTTTTCCTCTCCTTTGTTGTCCCTTCACCTTACACTGTATTATGTATGTAAGTGGGAGTCCTGTCACCCTTCCTTCTAAGAAGGAAGCTGGTCATAATAGTTTCCATACAGAGCAGTTTGTCTTTTGCGTAGTACATAGCACTTTCAAATTCTTCTCCACCACCACAAATTCAAATGATTCAATTATCTTCAGACTTCCCTATTCAGTGTTCAAATTTCATATGCATCTGAGGCCATTAAAAATATCATGGCGGGCTGAACCCCGGTGGCATAGTGGTTGAGTGCGGGACTGCGGCCCATGGGCTTGGCAGTTCAAATCTAGCAGCAACTTCCCAGGAGCAAGGCTGGGTAGCTTCCACGACCACCAGAGGGCAGTGATGCCCCCCCCCAAAAAAATATCATGGCTTGGTTCAGGAACACCTTAGTTCTCAAAGTAACATCCTTGCTTTTTAATATCCTAAAGAGTTATTGTGAACACATTTACCAAATGCAATACCTCGTTTGATCCTTTGACTGGGGTTTCCATAAACATTAGTATGGATCTAAATAAACAAATTCCTTGACAATTTCAATCATCTCTTTATCACGATGCTTTTCATTGGCCCAGCTATGAGGATGTTGGCTTTCCTTACATCAAGTTGTAATACATACCGAAAGATCAAATCCTTGATCTTCACTGGCAAGTTCTTCAAATCTTCCTCGCTTTCAGTGGGTAAGGTTGTGCCAGCTCATGTCTCAGGTTGTTAATAGGCTTTCATTAAATCCTGATGACATATTCTTATTCATAGATACCATAGTCTCCGATGATTAGATCAGCAAACAGATTTAATAACTTTGCTAAAAGGATATAAGCCTGATGCATGCCATTTCTGATTTTAAACCAAGAAATAGTCCTTTGTTCTGTGGCCAAAACTGTTTAGATCCATGTACAAATTTTTTCTGAGCATAATGAAGTTGTCTGGAATAGCTATTTTTCTCAAGGTTACCCATAGTTTGTTATGGAATGTCTTGGACTAGTCAGTTAGACACAAATAACCATCTTTCTAAAGGAAAATACCATAATACCATCTGACACCAGCAATATTCCATGTTGGAATATTTCCTATCCTCTTCTGGCCATCTTGCTGCCTCTGTCAATGTACTGCTGCAACCGATGGTGGATGATCTTCAGCAAAATTCTACTTGTACTTGACACCCACAATGTTGTTCTCTAATGTGAGCACTCTAATGGGTAACCTTTCTTTGGAATGAACACAAATAGGGGTCTCTTTCAATCGGGTGGTCATGTAGCTATTTTTCAAATTCCTGGCACAGATGAGTAAGATCTTAGTCTTTCATTACTTTGTTGAAAGATTTTAGTTGGTCTTCCATTAATTCCCATAACCTTTTCTGTGTAAATATTTTCAGAGCAGCTTCAACTCCTTCCTTCAATAACAGTGTCTCATTCATATGCTACCTCATGGAAAGATGGAACGCCAACTTGTTTGCAGTACAATGACTGTATTTTTTATAAATTCTTTTCATGCTTTCCAGCATTTTTCAATTTTTTGCACAGAAAAATTTTTTAAATTTTGCAATTTAAAACTTAACTTTTATTCAGGAGTTCTTTCAATTTGTGGTATGGAGAATGTGACCTTTTCTTTTTGTAAAAAAATCTAGGCCTTTTCACATTTCATTATTGTATTTGATTTCATCTTGTTGAGTTGTCCTTTGAAATGTTCTGTTCAGCTTTTTGACTAATCAAGCTTCCATTTAGCATAGATATTCTACAATTAAGAGCAATTTCAGAATCTCTTCAGACATCTATTTTGATCTTTTCTTACCTTGTTGTCTTTTTAATAGCATTTTACTTTCTTTATGAATGATATTCTTGATGTCCCCTGACAGTTCATCCGGTTATCTGTCACTAGTGTTCAATGTGTTCAGATCTGTTACTCAGATATTCACAAAATTCAGATGGGATAAGCTCAAGGTCTTATTTTGACTCTAGTAGACTGTCTTTTTTTTTTTTCACTAGCCTTACTCTGAACTTCCATATGAACAATTCATAGTCTACTCCTGTCAAATCATGTCCTGGTTTCAGCTGCTGATATATTTCATTTCTTCATTGTCTCTTTTCACAGATATACTCAGTTTGGTTTCTGTGGCTTCGATTTGGAAAAGTCCATTTGTTTAGTCTCTGTTTTGTCAAAAAGTGGTATTTACTGTCAACAAGTTGTTGATCTTACAAAATTCTATCATGCAATCTCTAGCTAAGTTTCTATCATCAATTCCATATTTTCCAATTCCTGTTTCTTCCTTTTTGTTTCCAATTTTTGAATTCCAATTGCCAATAATTATTAACCTTCCTGATGGTCTGATTATGTCAGCAATTTTACACCCAAAGCGGTACACTGTTTTGCATAAAATTTGCTGATTTATATTGTAGATCTGTAACTCTTAGGAATTACTTACTTAAATCTGTCCAAAGAAGAGTCTGGTAGACATCCCAGGTATGATAAAGTTTGAAGCACAAAATCATAAATTAAATTTCTGAAGGAAGTTTAATGTATATTTTTTCCTTTTTTTTATTGCATCTTGAATGCTAAATGATCAATTTCCTATTGAATTCATTGTTAGAATTCTTTGATTTCTTCATCAATAGCTTTTGTGGTTGGTGCATAAGTTTAAATAATGGGTGTATTGATTGGATTTCCTTGAAAGCAGATGGATGTAATCTTGTCACAGATAACATTGTATTTCAATATTGATTTTGCAGTGTGTTTTTGACAATGAATGTAAGACTATTCCTCTTGACTTTGTCACTCCAGGAATAGTACATTATATGCTTTTCTAATGCAAAATGGTGAATGCTAATCCATTTCAACTCATTAACTCCCAAGAGACCCATCTTTGTGCATTCTTTATCATTTTTGATAACTTCCCATTTCCCTAGTTTCATACTTTGCTGATGCAAAGTTCCAATCATTAGAAAGGTTTCCAGCTGTTTTTTTCTTAACTTGAGTCACTTACATCAGCAAATGCAGACTCTGGGCCCTGAAGGCTTGACTTTCACAGGCTTTGTTGCATTCAGGCCACAATGACCTCTTCTACATAGAAAATAACTCTTTTTCAGGCATGTTTTGAGTGTCCTCTGGCCCAGGGTACAATTTTCTAGCAATATATGTAATATTGTTCTGCTTCCATTCATTACACTTTTATAATTTAAATGTTATGCATAATGTCATATGCGTCGCTTCCTCTGAAGTGAGTAGTCCATCCTTCTTCACTATCTGTTCTTAGCCTAGATGTTTTGCTGAAACATGTTCACTTTGGGGAATTCTGCTGGCATTTGAAATACAAATGACATCGCTTCCAACGTATATGCCACAATACGCAAACACCACAGTAAGACTTACTGACAGACAACTTGCGATATTCTTTTATTAATTAATATAAAGGATAATGTAAATACAGAGTACTAGAATTTATATGAGTTTTACAGTATTAGTGCCCATGATCCACTTTGTTTACTGACCAAGAGAAGTCTAATTGCCTTCTCTGAAACAAGCATGTCCCCTAAAATTTCTAGCAAGGTTCACCTGTTAATCTTGTAGGAGTATGTGTTGATCTTAGTGCAATGCTATATGGCAGCAGCTGAATAATCTCTTTCTTCCACCATCTTATAAAATGGTTCCCAGTTTATGGTAAGGTTGTCTCTGTAAAAGTGTTTTTTACTCCTACTCCCACCACCTGAAGGAAGTGATGCCCCCCCCCCCAAAAAAAAGAAAAAAAAGTGTTTTATAAAGTGTACATAAAAGGGGAGTGATATATATTTAAAGAGCACATGGCAGGCTCTCTATCTCCTTACTTGAAAGTGAAATTAGAACATTTCATCACCTGAGAGCACAAACCTGACTGTCTCTTGGTACATTAGTAGATGCATGCAATATTTGTCCTTTTGTAAATGACTAACTTCATTCAGCATAATGGTTGCCAGGTGTGATAGATATATAATCATTTGTCAACTTGAGGATTAAGAATGTATGGGGTAGACTCTAGTCTCAATTGGATCATAGGCAATGAAGCTTCTGTGTGGGTATGGCCTTCTCCCAAGAATTCTGGGAAGACTGGTACTTCTCCTTGGCAGTGAGAGATCCTACTGACACCCTGGGAGACATAGCAGCTGACAAGATACATGGACCCACCCAGATACAGCCACAGGTGCTGGAGAAGTCATGCAGAGAGCCCTTCCAATGCAGAGATGTTTGCAATGTCACTGGATTCAAAGATTTTCTACCCATTGGCCTGTGATCATCCTGCATTTGGCATCATTGTACGTGTTTTGTGCACATGCATCAAAGTCTGAAGAGGACTTTATAGACTGATACTGGACATACAGGCTAATATCACGATATGGACTTTGACCTGGGCTGAAATGTGTTATCAAAATTAAATTACTCTTGTATGTAAACTTCTTTCTTATACACATATATATGTCTATGAATTGGTTTCTCTAATCTACCCAGACTGACACACCAGGTCTATTTATATTTTTCATGATGTCATTTTTTTAGACATTCATTGTATTCCATCATGTGCATGTGCCATTATTTCTTTATCCATTTTTCTACTGATGGTTATATTGAGTTGTTTAAACCTTCCTGCCATTGTGAACTGTGCTGGAATGAACAAGAGAAAACCAGTGTCTGTGTGCACTTTGTCTTTGACTTTTTTGGTGTGGAAGTCTAACCAAAGTATTGCTGGATTTGAGTATTTTATTGCCAGTTGTTATAGCATAGGATCATATTACTTTCTAAAATGATAGTTTATGTTTACAACCCACCAGTCATGGGTAAGAGTTCCAATCTCTGCATACCCTATCCAGCATCAGTTGTTCTCTCTCTCTCTCTCTCTCTCTCTCTCTCTCTCTCTCTCTCTCTCTTTCTCTCTCTCTCTTGAAAACTACTTGTCTATCATTATGGATATTTTGTTTTCATGCCTATCTCTGGGAGGGCTAGTGATTCTGAGCATTTTCTCATGTGCATTTTAGCCACTACAATGTGGTCTTTTGTCAATTTTTTACTTATGTCCTTAGCACACCCTGTAGTTGGATAATTTTTCTTATAGAACTCTCGAAGAGTTCTGTATATTTAAGCAATTAACTGCTTGTCTATTGTGTCATTGCTAAAGACTTCTTTCAATTCTGTGGGTATTCATTATACTTCATTTTGATGAAATCTTTTGATATGCATAAATATATTATGTCTAATAGATCCCTGTCAGATATTTTGTATTACACTGTGTGCTTCTGTTATTATATTTGGTAATCCCTGTATGCCCTGAAATAGGACCCTTACTTTATCCCACGTTTATCACTGAGAGCCCTGTAGTTCAGGGTTTTCCTTCAGGCTCTAAGTCATCTTGAGTTCAATTTTGTGCAGGGGGAAAGATAAAGTTGCTGCTTAATTTTTATTCACATGGAAAGTCAAACTTTCTAGCACCATTTGTTGAAAAGGATTTCCTTTTACCATTTAAAGCTTTTTAGTTCTTTTTGAAAATCAGTTTCCTATAGAGAGATGATTATATTTCAAGGGTTTTTGAAAAATCATTTTATTGAGGGCTCATACATTGCTATCACAAGCCATACATACACATATTGTGCCAAGCACCTTCACATTCCTACTGCCATCACCATTCTCTAACCATTTGCTTTTCTACAAAACCTCTTAACATCAGCTTTTCATCTTTTTCCTCCCCACCCCACTCCCCCTCCCTCACTAACCCTTGATATTTTATAAATTATTATTATTTTGTCATATCTTACACTGCCCAATGTTTCCCCTCACCCACTCTTCCGCTGTCTATCCTCCAAGTAGGAGGTTATGTGTAAATCCTTGTAATTGACCCCCCTCTCTACCTCATCTTCTCCACCCTCCCAGTATCTCACTATCACTACTAGTCCTGAGAACTTCATCTGTTCTGGATTCCCTGTATTTCCAGATCCCATTTGTACCAGCGGATCTCTTCTAATCCAGCTGGAATTTAAAATAGAATTGAAATCATAATAGTTGATCAGAGGAAGCCTAGTTCAAGTTTTGTATCATATTCTATTGGTCTATGTATTTATCATTATGCCAGTACCAGGCTGTCTTAACTCCTGTGACTGTGTAGTGTGTTTTGCGGTTAAGTCAGGCAATGCTTCCTAATTTTTCTTTTTTTCTTTCTTTTTTTTTTTTTGAGAATATTTTCCTTATCCTTGATGTCTTCCTTCTCCATATGGATTTCAATTGTGTTACATTTGTAGAATAATTTAGGCAATATCGATATTTTCTTAATATTAAGTCTTTCTATCCACGATCACTGATGGCGTAGTGATCAAGAGTTGGGCTGTGATCCCACAGGTCAATAGTTTGAAACTACTGGCTGCTCCCTAGGACTTTCTACTCCAATAGAAAGTTAGTTTAGAAACTCACAGACACAGTTTTACTTTGTCCTGAAGGATTGCTTTCATTCTGCGTTGACATGATGGCCGCAGGGGTAGTTGAGTTACCTATGCAGATAAGATATTCTACCATTTGTGTAACTCTTCATTTCTTATAATGATATTCTGCAGATTTCTTTTTACAGATCTTTTATATTTTTGTTTTGGTTTATTTCATTCATTCTTTGGTTAGGTATTTCATCTCGTGTGTGGCTACTATAAATGGTACAGTGTCAAAAAAGCTCTTATTGAATTGATTAATGCTTATTAATCTTGTATTTTGCATCCCATTGCCAAATTCCTCAATAGTTCCCAACATTTTATTTAGTTACTTATTTGAGCCTTGGGATTCTCTCTTTATAAAATCACATCACCTCCAAATAGCAGAATTTTACTTCTTTTCCCAATTGTCCTTGATTTCATTGTTATCTAATGGTTCTAGATGAGACTTTCATCATGTTGTTGAATTATGATTGTGAAGAGAACTCTTGCTTAGTTTCTATTTTCAGGGAAGATTTTAGAGTTTAAGTTTTCCAAATTAAATGTAATATTCACTGTTGGATTTTTGTATATGGTCTTTATTAGGTTGAGGACTTTTCCTTTTATTCATATTTTGCTTAATGTTTTATCAGAAATGGTGTTGGATATTGTCAGATGACTTTTTTGTATATATTTATATGATCATGTGGTTTTTATACCTTGTCTTCTTTGTATGATGGTTACAATTATTGTTTTTGAATGCTGAATCATCCTTGTATTCACGATATGCACCCCATGTGGTCAAGATGATTTTTATTTTAGATATTAGCTGGATTCTATTAGCCAGAATTTAAGAAATTTTGCTTCTATGTTCTTACAGTTTATTGTTGTGTGGCTTTCTGTTTTTATGGTTCTTTAGATGATTTGGGTTTATAGTCACTTCTTAGACTGAGTTTAGAAATGTGCTGCCCCTTTATGCATTCTACACTAAAATGTGTAGAATGTTTGACAACTCTTCACTGAAAATTTGGTAGAATTTCCTGTGAAACCATCAGGTTCTGGGCATCTCTTAGATGTCTTTTGATGAGTTTTTCCTACTTCTTTTTTTTAATAATTCTATTCAGGTTTTCTACATCATTTGCATCATTTGGGATGTATTATTCATTTCTAGGTATTTGTCCATTTCTTCCAGATCAGCCAACTTGTTGGAGCACAGTCTTTAATAGTAATGTGTTACTATAACTTCTATTTCATTTGAATCTCTTGTGACATCACCCTTTTGCTTTCTAATTTTAGATGCCTGAATCTCCTTTTTCTTGTCTTTTCCCCCCCTAAAAGTTTGCCAGTGGTTTGTCAATTTACTTAACCCTTTCAAAGAATCAACTTTTTGCCTTTTTAATTATTTTCATAGTTTTCAGTTAGCCAATTCATTTCTTTCTGCTATAATCATTATGATTTCTTCCGGTGTAGTGGGGTTTATGCTGTTGCCCTTGTTCTAGTTGTTGGAGATACTGTGCTTGGTCGTTGGTTTTGCATGTCTCCTTTTTCCCAGGTGTGTATTGAGTGCTATAAATTACCCACTGACATCTATTTTGTTGAGTCCAGAATGGGTTGCTATGTTATCATTCTCATTTATTTCAATAAAGTTTAATTTTACCACTTGCTTGATGTATTACCCAGTAAGTGTTTAAGTAGCATGCTATTTGTATCCATGTTTGTTTTCATGCAACAGTGCTTTCTGTTGCATATTTTTTGATGAAGACTAATGTATAATGTGCTGATGATGGGTCTAGTGCTCTGTATAGATCTAGGTGGTTGAGCTGCTTAATCATGTTTTTATTTATTTTTAATCATTTTATTGGGGACTCATACAACGTTTCTCACAATATATATATATATATATATATATATATATATATTGTGCCATGATTCTTTGCATGCCTACTGTTTTTACCTCTTCTTCTTTATGGAGTTTCTTTCCTTATGATGTGTTTTACTCGAGAATGATTGTTGATATTTCCAACTATTATTGTCTTGCTTTACTTCTGTATTCAATTCTTTGAGAATTTGAATGTTGAATTTTAAGGATCTTTAATTGGTTACATAAGTAGTTTCTTTATGTTATTTGTCCCTGGTGTATTGCTCCTTTAATCAATATGTAATACCCATTCTTGTCTCTTATTATGAAACTCAACTTGCCATCGAATTTGTCAGAGATTAATATTACCACGCCTACCTTTTTTTGATTGTCATTCACTTAGTAGTATATGATGGTGAAATAAAGAAAAGGAAAGAGACAAGGGAAGGTTCAGGAAGGTGAAATAAGACAGGTTACAATAATAATAATTGACCATTTGGTCATGCCAGCATATTTCTAAAAATCATGAGAAATAATGTTTTAGGATGCATAATCAGAATTCAATATTTTCATGAGAATACATTTCATGGGAAAAGAGAAAGAAAGAGTTAATTAGTGGGTTAGGAGAAATGTGTAAGCAAGAATTCCCAAAGAAGATACATATAAAGAAGCCAAGGGAGAAGAAAAGAGAGAAGGAGAAGAATATAAAAATAAAAATAGAAAGTAAATGACAGAAGAAAAAGGACAGAAAGTGTGGCTATACTTATATGAACTCATGGGGAGAATATGCCCAGTATTTTTTTCCTAACTGGACACTTTTGATGTAGTATCTGTCCATCCCTTGGTGACACAGGCTTTGTTCTACAGATGAATGGCTCTTTAGACTTTATTTTTTGAGGCAAAATCATCCTTCATTGGTCACATCAGAAGGATTCAATGTGGAAACCCCACTTAGTAAATGGGCTTTGACTCAAACTTGTAGCAGATTTAATGAGCTACGTACCATGCTCCCTTCAATTTGCACATGAACTGCCCCGCTATGAGAAAAGGCAAATGACTGCTATCCCATGGAATTGGTGTTGGTTGGATTTGGGTTTGGATATCTTGCTTTAAGGGACTTAATACATATTGTGGCCTGGGACTATCCTACAGTTAATATTTTAATATCCTACTTGCATTCGTATGGCATGTTAGTCTAGTTAAACATGGTTCTGTTTTATACCTAAGTGTTACTGAAAGGTTTGTCTGCAATCAGCCCCCATTGTTTTTGTAGCTGGTTAAGTGCAATTCCAATCACTTAAGATTTTAATCTATATAAGTCAACAGTTCATGTACTTTAGCCTATCGCAGGCTTATGTTTGTTTAATTTCATTTCCCAACAGTGCTTTAAATTCTATACAATTACCTAAATTAATGACACCTTTAATAAAATTAATAGCTGTTAGGAATTTACTAATAATGTTCTCTATCATAAAATAATAATTTTGTCACCATAGTGAACCAGAGTCATGTATAAACCACAGCTATATGAATGGATTTGGTACTTGCCCTTAATTCTACCCCGTCTAAGAACAATTAGTTATTATGACATACTCATGCAATATTCACTTTTAGAAATGTCACTGAATATATGGATGGCATAGCAAAGCAGGATGATGGCACCCAGCTCTCCGAAAGCATAGCAGCTGGTGGCTTAAAAGATTGTTTTAAAACAAGCAGTCATTTCACTGTGTTGTTCAGTGGCAAAGCCACATGGAAGAAGCACACCAGTCTATATGATCCAAGGATTATAAATAATAAAATTGAAATTGAAAGGTGGGATTGATGTCAGAACTTAAAATGTGAACACCCATTATGTAGAAAGCTAGGAATGCCAGTAGAAGCCCCCAGTGCACGTGTTTGGTCCCCATATGGATCAATCCTTGGGTGAATGACCTGTAACCATAAGTGAAGGATGTACCTGACCTTACTATCAGACTGAAAACATTTTAAGTTGATAATTCGATAGGTTTAAATGCAATACCTTATCATTTGCTCTCCATTTTGGCCCATTTTTGAGAAGTTCAGTTTTTAATATTATATGCTTTCTCCTTGATCTTGGAGTTTCTTTTGCATAATCATTTTTGCGTGTTTTTTATTGTGGTTTGTTTTCTTGCTTGCTTCCTGCATATGCTCTTCTGTATATGAAATCCAGAATATGTAGGTATACAGAGAGAGTACCTGGACTTAAAATTGTCTAAGGGCACAATAAATTTATTTTACATTTTTAACTATTAAAGATAAGACTGTATTTTCATTTTAATAGCTTTACTGACACATAATTCATGTGCCATAAAATTCAATAGCTTGGCTATATTAAAGTTATACTATCATCACCTGAAACAATTTTAGAATTTTTTTCATTTTTATATTCATTATGAACATTCAATTTTCCCTAAAACTTACTTGCCATAACCCTAGAAATTATTATTCTATTTACTCTCTCTATAGAATTACCTATCCTAGATTTTATATAAAGAAAATCACATAAATGATAACAACAACAAAACTCAACAATAATAGCAAAATACCATAGAGTAACCTCAATGCAGAAGAAAGCAGAAAATAATAAAGGCTAGAAAACTAAAAATAGGCCAAAGGGGAAAGCAAATGATAAGATATTAAAATGTAACCTCACTCTATCTGCACTAGTTCATATTCTGATGTCCTTTCTGATGGTTTGGCAATAGTTAATGGCAAAAGTTAATGGTAAATAGAGTGTTAATCTGCATGGTGACAAAGCAAACAAATTTTGGGCTTTTGCTGTCTTACTTAAAGCAACAACAACAAAAACAAAACCCTTAAACTCACTGTCAACAAGTTGATTCATAAGGTCTCTAAGGTAAAGGTAGAATGATCCCCTGCAAATTTCAGAGGCCCTGACTCTTTGGGGAAGTAGCAAAGCTTTGTCCTGCTCCCATGAAGCGACTCCGGTTTCAAACTGCTAACCTTGTAGCTATCAGCCCATTGAGTAATTAGGAAGTCTTCGGAAAATGAGGTCCTCAGAATTTAAGTTCCAAAGAACTCCCGGCTCTTTTCTTGGATTTTATTATTTTAATCTTTGAATCCCCAATACTACTATGCTTCCGTGCGGGCTTTGCTGACATGTCACTCGTTTGAAGACAAACTTTCAAGACCCCAAAAGCCATTGTTTCTGATAGCCAGGCACAACTGTTTTATTCACTACATTTTGTCCCCTTGTCGTCATTGATTCTTTTAAGAGTAAAGTATCAAGTAGGGTCACATGAATGGAAATAGTTGTTCTTAAAGAAGGGTTTACAAATAAGGAGATCAAAATACATTACTATATATAATATATATATACTCTATATAAAATAAATAGCAACCCTATTATAAGACAGGTGTATAACCACCCCCATTGAGTTTCTAGGACTGTAACCTTTTACTGCCAGAGAAAACTCATCTTTCTGCAAAGGAGCAACGAGTGCCTGTGAATGCCTGGGCGCTCATATCCACGGTGCTGCCTGGGCTCCCACTAATAGACCTAAGATTTACATATATCCCTCTTCCATTTCAGTGCCAGACAATATAAATAATCTCCAACAGGCGTCTGGTAATTTTAACAATAATATTTGTATTTAGAAAAGCTTTTCAGACTAAAAAATATGTCATATTCACTTATTCATATTAAAACAACCTAATCTTGTTTAAGAAAACAAAGCGGACTGGCACAGGGTACAAAATTCAGAAGCACTCATGGACTATGACAAAACTAAGTCTGCAGAATTGAGAAATGGCTTTAAAAACAAAGAAAAGATGAAAGTGACAAATAGGTGTTGATATTAGCATCCCTGTTATTAGACAACTTCAAAAACAAGAGGTTTGAATTAGAGTCCAATAACATCCAAGTACAAAACTTCAGGGTAGCAGTCATTTTCTTTTCTCATTACTTAGAGTTGTATAAGATAAATTATGGATCACTTAGTGTTTTTTATGCCTCAAATCTTTCTAATAAGGCCTATGAAGTATGCCATACACCCAGAGAAGACAAAATCTAAATCTCAGGTAGCCTATAATTTGGGGTTGTATTACCAAGAGGTGAAAACTGAAAGAAAACATGGTTAAAAATGCCTGATTCATCATATGGGACAGAGTGTATTCTCTCCCTTAGAGGTCCATAGAGAGCTGTCAAGGGTTTTCCCTAAGGGTTTTTTTTCTCTATCCCCTCTACAAAGAAACAGAAGGGAGATCACATTAGAGACAGACACATTTCCTCTTGGCCATGAATTTCCACTAGAATTAACTGAGCAACAATGTAAAATTTTCCATCTGATAAGAATGACTATAGGAAATTACCACATAGCATTGTCCATTCAGTCCTCTCCCAGTTTCCAGCTTAGGAGAATCTGCATGCAGAGAAGGAGAGGCCTCCCTAGCAGTGGTCTTTATGATGTACAAGAGATGGCTGGCTTATTTAAAACCCAGAAGAATGGCAATCACAATGAAATATGTTAATGATCTCTTTCAATTGAATAGTATCTATTAGCAGATTCCATTCTCCCTTTTACCAATCAGGAGGTTATTTGGTAGAAGGCACAAAGACTGTGAGACCTATACAAGGGTTATCTCCACCTAAACTACAAGATTTCCCCCACAAAAGCTAGGTATTAAACTTTTTTGCAAAACAATTCTATACTTTGAAAGTGCTCTCTATTATACCTACTAAATATTTCAAATTTGTAATTCCATTCTTAGAAACATTTTTCAAACTGGTCTGTTTAGATGGCTTACAGCACCACCCTCATTTTCCCCATTCACCTCTTCTATCTCATCAGATCGCTGTCCTTTCATATCCTTTTGCCTTCACAGAAACAAAAAGTTGCATGGAACAAATTCAGGTGAGCAAGGCGTGTGGGGCAAGAGAAGCATGTTTTTTTTTTGCCAAAATCTGTCGCCCTGAGATGGCTGCATGCGCAGGTGCACTGTTGTGCACCTGTCCCCATCTGCCACACATCAGGCCTTTTTAGTTTCACAGTGTTACACAATCTACATAGAAACCTGTGCATAGAAAGCTTGATCGGCAGTCTGAACTAGTGGAATGAACTCCTAATACATTACAACACGATATTCTCATATATTTAAGGATTGATGGATGTCCAAAAGGAGGCTTATCATCAATGTCATCAATTGATATTTCATCTTTTTTGAAATTAGAATACTACTCCTACACTTGAGTTTTTCCCACAGTACTATCCTTGTAAGCTGTGTTAACCGCCCCCCCCCCAATAGTTTCTGTGACATTTTTCCTGAGCAGGAAACAAAATTCACAGCCACATCCTGTCTGCTTAAACAGAAAACAAGATTCAAGTGAAAATATTTTTATGAAAAAAATCGCTGTGGCCAGAGAGAACCTTCCCAAGTGATCCCAACTGGGTGCAATAACTCAGAGAGAGTTGCTTGATGCTAAACTTGTGCAAAAAATGCACATAGCAAAATCTCCATTCAGAGGAGGCTTTTTTTCGGGGTTTTTTTTGTATTAATATTTTAAATATTTCCCTCTGAACAAAGTGCATAGACTATCTACTGAGAAAATAAATTCAGTGACCACTTTCTCACTACCATCATGACAGTGCTGATCAGATCCCATGTCGCTAAGGGTTTCTGAGACTGTCAGTGGGAGTAGAAAACCCAGCGTTTCTTCAGAGGAACTGCTGGTGGTTTTGAATTGCAGATCAGGAGGATCGCAGGTAAACATATAATCACCATACCACCAAGAGTCCTCATGACCACTTCATTATAAGATCACAAAAGTAGATAGGTCGGTATAGAGCCGAAAGATGAGCTTTGTAATTTTCCAAGGCAAGCAAAACACACAGTAGGCACAACAATGGACGCTTTCGACGGTTAGCTGCCATTGAGTTGGTTCCAACTCATAGTAAGGCTACGTAAAGCAGAGGGAGACATTGCCCTGTCGTGCTGGATTCCCACACTTGTCCTTATGCTTGAGTTCATTGCTACAGTCATTGGGACAATCCACCTTGTTGGGAATTCTCTTTTTTACGGCTACTCTACTTCAATAAGCATGATAGCCTTCTCCAGGAATAAGTCTCTCGTGATGACATGTACAAAGTATATGAGAAGAAATCTCACCACAATTGCCACTGAAAGTCATTCTGGCTGTATTTCTTAAAAAAAAAAAAATTCTGTTTGTTTCTTGGAAATCATAGGATTTTAAATATTCTTCACTGAAATCATAGTTCAAATGCACTGATTATTCTTTTGTCTTCCTTATATAATGTCCAAATTTCACAGGCATATGAGGCCATTGTAAATCCATGGCTTGAAACGGTGATGCTCACCTTCCAGATACGATTGCTGAAGACAACATGGGTGCATAAGCAAATGTGGGTAAGAAAGCTAATGGTGTCTGGCTATCAAAAGATATAGCCTCTTGGGTCTTCAAGGCTTGAAGATAAACATGCAGCCATCTAACTGAGAAGCAACAAAGCCCACATGGAAGAAGCAAACCTGTGTGATCACAAGATGTCCATGTGATTGGGTATCAGGAATCTAAGAACCAGAACAAAATCATTCCCCATGCGACTTGGAAGTGTGGGCACATGGAGTAGAGACCCAATGCCCATCTGTAGACCATTGGACATACCCACACAGAGGGATCACAGGGAAGAGATGAGCCTGTCAAGATGCAGTATAGTACTGATGAAGCACACAACTTTCCTGTAGTTCCTTTGGTGCTTCCTTTACTCCACTAAGATGTCCTCAATTCTATTTTACAACTTAGATAAGCCAGAGCATGCATGCTGTGACAGATAAGGGTCTGAAACACAGGGAATTCAGGATAGATTACTCCCTGGGGCCATCAATGAAACTAGAGACTCCAGGAGGACAGGGGGTTGTGATGGGAGAAAGGGGGAATGGATCACAAGGATCAATCTATAACTCTCTCCCGGGGAGAAGAACAACAGAAAAGTGGGTAAGGTGTGATGGAGGGCATTGTAAGATAAGAAAATAATGCTATATAACTTTTCAAGGGTTCATTAGCATGGGCAGGCAGGGGAGAAAGGAGAAAGAAATGGGGAACTGATATTAGGGACTCAAGTGGGAATAGAATGTTTTGAAAGTAATTATGGCAGCATATGTGCAAATGTGCTGGACACACTAAATAAATGTATGGGTTGTGATAAAAGATGTAAGAGCCCACAATAAAAATATTTAATTAAAATACAAAAAAGAAAATCCATGGCTTGGTTCATGTATAACCTTAGTCCGCAAATTGACCATTGTGCTTTTCAGTACTTTAAAGAGGTCTTGTGCAGCAGATTTCCCCAATACAATGCATCTTTTGATATTTTCGCAGTTAATTCCATAAGCATTGATTGTGGATGTAAGTAAGACAAAATCCTTGACAATTCCAACATTTTCTTCTTTTTTCATACTGGTCCAGTTATGAGGATTTTTATCTTCTTTGAGTTATAATCCATACTCAAGGTTTTGATCTTTGATCTTGATCAGCAAGTGCTTCACTTCAAACTTGATACCAATTCTTCTAGATACAGTCTAGTTTTTCTGATGACTTGCTCAGCATGCATATTATACAGTGTGATCAGAGTTTGCAACACTGACACATACTTTCCCTGATTGTAGACAATCCAGTATCCCCATGATCTGTTACCACAACTGTCTTGTGACACATGTACAGGTTCTGTATGAGGACAATTAGCTATTCTGGAATTGTCATTCTTCTCAAGGCTATCCATATTTTGCTATACTCCACATGGTTGAATGCCTTGGAGTAGTCAATAAAATAAAAGTGAATTTCTTTCTCTACTTTCAACCAAGATCCATCTGATATCAGTAGTGATATTCCTTATTCCATGAGCTCTTCTGAATTCAGTCTGAAATATCTGGAAGCTTCCTGACAATCTACTGTTGCAAAATTGGTTGGGTGGTTGTCACCTAATCTGGTGACAATTTGAGGATTAAGAGTGTAGGAGTGGAGTCTAGCCTATCATTCTGTAGATAACCCATGAGACCTCTGTGTGGGCATGAACTTCTGAGAATCTTGGGAAATGTAGTAATTCCTTCTTGGAATCAGGAGACACTATCTCTCTCATTCTCCCCCTTGGAGACATTCGACTCACAAGGCTGATTCCACTGGAGACGTGGCAACTGACACTAGTGCCTGGAGCTGGAGAAGCCATGTGGATGTAACCAGACCTCTGAGTCAGAGAAGCCACCAAGAAACTCCTGCCAAAACTGAGATGCTTATAACCCAATGGATCCATAGACTTTCTACCTACTGGTTTGTGACCATCTTGCATGTGATCTAATTGCATGTGTTTCGTGAGTCTGAAGAGGACTTCATAGATTGGTATCATGCAAATGGGCTAATACAGACTTATGGACTGTACTGGGTTGGGATATTTTCTTAATGTACAACTACCCTTCATATAAAACTCACTCTTATGTACATATACATGCTTACTAATTTGTTTCTCTAATCTACTCAGACTAACACAGTGGTCTTCAGCAAAAATTCACTTACAGATTATTTTAATGATTTTTGTTTTGCAATTTAAATACTCTGTTAAGTCACCTTTCTTTGGAACACAAATATCTCCTTCAATCCAGTAGCTGTCTTCCAAGTTTTCTAGCATAGATGAGTGTGTCTAGGGTCTTCTCCACCTGTTGAAATATTTAAATTGACAACCCATCAATTTTTGAAGTCTTGTTTATTGCTACTGTTTCCAATGAAGCTTAAGCTTCTTCCTTCAGTAACATTAGCTTTCGCACATATGCTGCCACCTGAATTGGTGGGCCATCAACTAGTTCTGAGAAGCTGTGTATCATTTCCATCTTTTTAGATGCTTCCTGCATCATCCAAGCTCACAGTTTCACAATGTATGGTGTTTGCAAAATTGTGTTATAACTCAAAGATCTTAAAGTATATATCAATTGCTGTTTCAAAGTTAGTGTTTCCATGCATTTTTTTCATGAAACAATGATTTTCAACAAATATAAAATTTCACCTTCTCACAAAAAAATAAATCTTTTAAATGTAAGAAAGTACGATTAATATACCCCAAATTATAAAATTGTAATGATAGTTTAGAAGATTCATCTCAGGTTTCTGGTCGTAATGAGGACTTTAGAAAGCCAGATGCTCTCTCTGTTCAATAAGGATATAATTGACAGTTAACTTTGTGCCTTACACTTATGCTAGATTGTTTTTCAAAATATGCAGCAATAATGAGGACAATGCCAATTACCTGGCATTTGCAGTACCACTAACAGAGAAAAAGACAAGATTTTGAAAACCTTAAAAAGAAAAGATTTGGACTTACATGTGAACAGCTTCACTAAGTGGCATTCACTTAAGAAGATCAATGAGAATCTTAAGTGAGATTGCATGAAAAAAATCCTTGAACTATACCTTTAAGTCAGAATTAACATTATTTCTCTCTGTGCAGACACAGATAATTGGAAAAAATATTCTAACTAGCAGACCCCTGAGGTCATGTCATTTCCATTTTCTTTAGAAGACACTTATAAGACAGGTGCATTCAATGAAAATACAGACTCATACTAGAAGGAAGAGATAATTTACTAAACTGATAAGTGTCATAATGACAGAAAAAACATCTAATAATTGTTTTTAGTTGCTGACTTATTTTTATCCTTGTCTCTGTAGAAAAGGAAATATTCTCTTCTGATGACATTTACAGGAGACACTATAACAATTATCTTCACCTGGGTATTCTAATTTCTGGGTAGATTGTTATTCATTCAACTCACTCCAGCAAGTCAATTCTAACTCACAGTGGTTGGAATTTTTTAAAGAGGGAATTTATTTATTAAGCAATAATGGTTAACACTTCTAAATTAAAAATTCACTTATGAGTTCTCTTTATGACTGCCCTGATAATGGATGTATGAAAAATATTGCACAGAACTCAAGCATGAAAATAATTACGCAAACATCTATGCAATAGTCTATATACACTATAGTCTAAAACCAAACCCAAACAAAACTTGAGTTGCTCCTCTGACTGGAAGTTTTAAAATGCTGATTTATGTTCTATTTGTGATTTTTCTAACAAACTGGCAGTGTGTGTTGCAAATAGTTCAGATGGCCAGTAAAACTAATCTAGAACAGAGTGGAAACCCCTCTGTGTTTTCGAGGCTATGACTATTTATAAGAGCAAAAAACCGCAGTGTTCTTTTCTTCATGGAGCTGCTGCTGGATTTCCACAGCTGACCTCTAGTTCAGCAGCACAGTGCTTCATCCACTATGCCTCCACAGCTCTTACACACATCGTGTAAGCAAGCCAAAATTGTAGATTGACAAATTTTCTCAAAAACATCATATGGACAGATTTTAACAGGAAATTTGAAAAAAAATCACAAAAAGTCTGCATTTCTTAATTTTGATGATGAGCTATTTCAGATTAGCTTGTTAAGGAAGCAATTCCAACTCACACTTCCCCTATGTGGGATAGGACAGAGCACCACTGACCCCGGAACCGACCTCAGCAGTGTTTGCATGTTTGAGTGCATTGTTGTAGCTAATACAGCGAACCATCTCTTAAAGATTCTTTCTATTTTGCACTTCTTTTGTAGCTTACTAAGCATATTGTCTTTTCCCAAGGTTGGTTCCACCTGATGACATGCCCGAAGCATGGGAGAGGAAATCTCTCCATTCTCATTTATAAGAAGCATGCAGGCTGTGTTTTTTTTTTACGACAGATTTGTTTATTCTACCGGTAGTTATGTACTTCCAATATTCTTCACCAGCACCATAATCAAATGCATCAATTCTTCTGTGATATTCTTTATTCAATGAAAAAATTTCAAATGCCCATATGATCATTGAAAACTTGTTGGTCCGGGCAGAGTGCACCTTAGTCTTCAAAGTGCCATCACGGCTCTTTCACATGCTAAAGAATTTTTATTCAGCAGATTTGCCCAATGTTAGTAACAGTCAACAGTTAGTAAAGTCCTGACAAGCAAAAAGTAGTAAACACTAATAAATTGTGCCAAATTAATAGTATTATATGTTAGTTTGGGACAGCTTTTTAAGAAATACCTAATGTTAAGGTATTTATCAGTAGCGGCAACTTAGGTAAATCACATATGTGTTGCTAGTATGACATTAATTTCCCTTATGTTGACCCTGACTGGCCATAGCCCTATTTGTTATAGGCAACTATTTGGTAAAGTTTTCTTGTTTGGAGTCTTATGAGAAGATTGTTAAGCGTTTTCTTCTGCAGAATTACTTCTTCCGTGGTAATGGTTTCAACCCTTAAATTACTAGGAGTGCCAGTAAACACATACTATTTATATCCCCTGGGGACCCTTTAATTACATAGCAATACAAACAATTTTTTTAATCAAGTCTTAGAGATGTTGCCAAAGGGGAAAAAGGCGAGAATATATATATTCTTATGAACTAAAAGTTGGCTTTTTAGAATTATTAACACTCTAGTTAGTGGTCTTTCATCAAAATTATCCAGGAAGATTGCAGATGAAATTAGCTATGACTGCATGAAGGCCCACATGCCAACTAACCCAAAAGGTTTTAAGTGTGTGACAGATTCGTCATGACTATGATTGTATCATCATACATTTTGGTGATGTGCTTCTATTTTCAGACTTAAAGTACAGGAGATTTTGAGAGTGGATCATCTAAATAATATTCACACCCAAATTTCTTAATGAGACCTTTATAATATTTTTAGCATAATTTGTTATCAGAGTAAGTATTTGAACTTGTGGCAAATAATTAATAACTTTTAGAAACATAAAACCTGATTTCTGCAATCATTTTGCAAGCACATCTACACTTCAAAAGCTAAAGAATAGACAAAAATACTTAGAAGAGCATAATGATGCTATTTGTCCAAACAAGATAATATGACATAAACTCCAACAATAGGAAATGGCCATATTTATTCTGTGAAAATGTTTAAAATTTTATAAATATCTAACTAAAAATAACTTATCTTTTGAAATTATTTGGACATGACATTTAAAGAATGCTTGGCTTATAAATCATGTTGACAATTTAGTAAGCAAGAGCAAAATTAGTTGTCTGTAAAGACAAATTAATATCATAATTGCTTGCATTTTCAAACATTTATTATACTTGTTACCTTTTTCAATAGTATGGAAATATGTACCTATTTCAGAAGATATTTCAATGTCACTATTTTAATATATGACATTTTAAATAGTGTATAGTAAAGAACAAAATAATAAAAAAAATACCAGGGCTTCCAGTTGAATCAAATAGTTCTGTCATCGCCACGGGAAGCAAAGGCAGTGCACATAATACATAACAACACAAACTTTGGGTGCAGATGTTAAGCCAAGTGGAAAATTGAGTGGTGGCCTCAAAGATGTACCTCTTTGTTTTGTTACATTTATTGTTATATAATTCTTGTCTCATACATTTAATAGTTTAAATATGTTCAAAGAATTGTGCAATCATCATGAGAACCTATTTAAACTGTTGTCTTCATTCTGATGCTCATTACACAGCCAACACAGATTTTGGTGCCTCAACTATTAGACTTCTTTTGGTGTATATTTGACCCATTGATTCCAAAAATGACTCCTGTTTCTCCTTATCAAATCGAGCTTTTGAGGTACAAAACATGCTGTATGTCATTCTACATATGAATCACTCAGAAAAAAAAGAGCATTCCATTTTAGTGTTAGCTAGCCTGAGGATATGCATGCTGGTTTTATTTTAAATAGTCTGTGATGTATTAAATATTTAGTTCAAGATATATTTTACCAGATCATCTTCAGTAGGAACAGAATAGGAGGCTATTTCCATCTACTATCTTATAAAGGGGGCAGGAATAAAGATTATTGCTAATTAGAGGAGTCCTGATTACCTGTTGAGCTGCTTATCACAAGGTCTGCAATGCAAAACTACCACCCAGTCCAAAGACGAAACATGGGATTTTATTCCCATAATAAATTATATCATCAGAAACTCACAGAGACAGTTTAACTCTGTCCTATAGGATCGCCGTGATCAATGTCTACTACATGACCATGAGTTCAGTTTTAGGGGTTTTATTAGGGTTTTTTATGTCGGATAAGGAGCCCTGATGGAATAGTGGATTATCGGTTTGCTAACAATTAAGCCAGCTCTTTGAGCCCACCACTCACTCTTCTGGAGAAAGATGAGGTTTGCTGCACCCATAATGACTTACAGCCTCAAAATCCCAAAGAAAGTCAACAGATTGGCAGTGAGTTTGGTACAATTACGAGAGATTCCAATGCTCTGAACCCCAAAAGGGTCTATCTGAGTTGAAAGTCCTTTAACAATATTGAAATATCCCAGTCTTATAAAAACAGAATTCATTGCCACTGACCCAGTGTTGACTCATGGTGAATCCCTGTGGGTTTCTGATGCTGTAACTGTTTAGCCATGGAGATGCTGGTAGTTTCGAACCACAGACATGATGGATCATAGTTCAACTTGTAACCACTACACCACCAGGGCTCCTGTGCACAGAAACAAAGATAAGTTGGAAGTGTTCTTATAAAGAAGCTAAGCAAGTCCACAGAGAAAGTAATGAAACTGATGGTTCTGTGTGTTTATGTGTGTGTGTTTGGAAGGGGTGGTATCTTAGGAAGTGAGGAGCTGGGGGAAGTGGGTAGTGAGAAAACAAGGTTATGAACAGGGAAACAACTGGGATCTAAAATTGATGGAAAGTGGAGGATAGGAATACTGGAAGTGATGGAACAGACATAATCTAGCCTGAGGAATTACTCAGAGGCAAAAGAGGGCTGAACATGATAGTGGGACACAAAGAATGGTAAAATAAATGGAGGAAAGAAGTAGGAAGCAAAATGATTTATAGAGGTACAAACATGGAGGTACACATATATAAATATATTAATGCATAACAATGATAGTATTGACTGCACATATATTTATATGTCTACATATTGGGGTAGTGGACAGACTCTGGGCCTCTAGCTAAGTATTTCCTCAGCAAAAGGACACTTTGCTACAATAATGTGGCATTGGACAAAGCTCACCACCACAACATGATTGCTGAAGACAAACTGGGTGCATAAATAAATGTGGTGAAGAAAGCAGATAGTGCCTGCCTATTAAAAGATATAGCATCTGCAACTTAAAAGCTTGAAGCCAAACAAGCAACAATCCAGCAGGGAAGCAACAAAGGCACATGTGTGATCATGGGGTATGGAAGGGAATAGACATCAGAATTTCAAAAATAAACAACCTCATCAAGGTGATAGAGAGGGGTCGAACTATAGACCAAGAGGCCATCCATGGATAATTGGATGCTTCCATACAGAGGGGCTGCATAGAAGAGAAAATGAATCCAAGGGGCAGTATAGCAATAACAACCTGCACAACTCTTCTCTAGTTCTTTAATCCTGCCTCCCCCCACTAAGATGATCCAAGACCAGTCATGCAATATTATTATACTGATTTATAGACAGTGGGATAGAGGAGTTTTCAATATATGGGATTCAGGAAAGACAAATCCCTTCATAAACAGTAGTGGAAGCAATGATCCCAGAAGGATAAGGGAAGGAAAGTGGGAGGAAGGGAGAGAAAGGGGGAAGGACAGCAGTGATAGTGAAATAATCCCTCTTAGTGGGTTGGGTAATATCTGTTTGAATCATAATAATAAAAAATATATTGAGGGTTCATGGGAATGGAAGGATGGGAAATCAGGGTAAAAGGAAGAGAAGCTGACATGAAAGGTCTCAAGAAGAAAGATATTGTTTAAAAATTGCTGATGTCAATAAATGTACATGTCCACTTGAGAAAATGGATGTATGGCTTGTTTTAATATATGTAAGAGTTCCCCCAAAATGGTTTATTTTAAAAAAGAAAGAACAAAAAATAAAAATAATGTCTGAAAGCTGTTCATAGTAACAATTGTACGATTCTATTGATGTGACTGTGTTATGGAATGCTGTGAGGTATGCATTAAATCTCAGTTAATAGTCATAATAAATATATAATTATGGTACACAGAAATAAAAGAAGTTGAAAAATAAGTTCGAGTTTTTCTTTTAAATAAGTTTGCAGTGATTCTCACCTCTGAAGCATTTAAAATAAATTATCAACTGACTTTGATAGATAAAAATATGTTCTTTTTTAATCTTTTTAATACATTGATCATCTTTTATTAAGACATAAATCATTTCTGGGTGTCATGGACAGGCATCTGGTCATTGTAACGACTGGACCATTTCTCTTTCTCATCCTCTGTGTAGCAGTCATGTGCTTATGCTAATTGTATAATTCAAATTTAGGGGTAGAGTCTCGCCTATTAATCTGGAGATAGCCATTGAGTAGCAGATGATGCCTCTATGTGGGCATGGCTTTCACCTGAGACTCCAAGGAAATCTCGCGATATTTCCCTCGTGAATATGAGAAGCTATCTTCCCCAGTTGGTGGGAGTTAGTTTGAGAGATGACTAACCACAGGCAACACAGAATGGCAGCGGCTGAGAGGCTGGAGTAGCTGGTGGAGAGATCACACAGCTTTGCCTTGATGAAGACAGACCTCTGAAGCTGGAGTGGCATGCTGTCGATGGACCTGAGCTCTGGAAGCGAGGAGCCATGGGAAGACCCCTGCCAGCACCAGGATTCTGTACCCACTGACCTATGACTTCCTGAGTTGGAAACAGACTTTATAGACTGACTTCGGGCATATGGGTTATTATTGGACTTATGACTTTGCACTGGACTGAATTGAGATGCCTTCTTAGGGTCACATTTCTTTTGTATATAAACTCTTTCCTTATACCTATATGCATGTCTCTGAAATTTGTTCCTCTAGTCTATCCGGACTAATACACTCTGTAACCACCTGTCTCCATGTGGTATGGCATTGTGGTCCCTCCTCAAGGCTGTTCTCTGCCGTCTCTACTTGCAGGTCTGGATGTGGCCAGCCCTATTGCAATCTCTTTTCATGCCTTCGTCCATGTGACAACTCTGTCTTCACGGTTGGGTACTTTATGGTAAGATCTGCATGTCCACTCCAGCTTCTGTGGAGATAAGACCCATAATCTCCCCCCGGGGTGAGCTAGAGTCCTCTTCCCTCTGATATCCTTTCACTTTAAAGCCACTCTTTTTCTCCTTCCCCCCACCTTCATTCTCCCTTACTGTGCTATACCCAAGAAATGTGGGCTGAGCCCCCAAATTGGATCTAATCCTTAAAGAAGCACTACTGGTTAGACAGTGGGGAGGAAAGGAAGACTGGGAGGACATGGGGGAGAGGGAAGAGGAAGGGGGGCCTGGACAGACTCTGGGCTGGGGAGAACAACGGGTAGTCCACAGACAGTGTTGGGGAGGGTGTGGGAGACTTGGTGGGGCTGAAGTAAGGGTAATATAATAGAAAGTACTGAAACCGAAATGATGACTGAGTATGACAGTGGAATAGGAGGAAGGCAGAAGGAAATAAAGGAAGGAACTAGAAGGCAAAGGGCACTTACAGAGGTCTAAACACAGATATGTACATATGTAAACATAAGCACATATTATAAGGAGGGAAAATTCCTGATACATATATTTATATTTATATGTTTAATACTAAGATAGAAGGTGGAACTTGGATCCCTACCCAGATGCTCTCCCTCAAGGCAAGAACACTTTGTTCTAATAATTTGGCATTTCAGAATGCTCACTGGCCCAATGTGATCACGGAAGTCAAATAGGTTCACAAGCAAATGTGGTGAAGAAAACCCATGGTGCCCAGCTACCAAAGGACATGAAGTCTGGGGTCTCAAAGCCTGAAGATAAACAAATGGCCATCTAGCGGAGAGGTATCCAAGCCCACAGGGAAGAAGTGGCCACGAGATGTGAAAAGGACCAGACCTCAGGCATCAAACAGGAAAAATTGTATCACTGTGAGAGATCTTGCATGAGACAACCACTGAAGACATGTGGGGATTGAGCAAGAGTGGTAAAGATGGCTGATGGTACCTGGATATCAAAAGATGTGACATCCAAGGACTTAAAAGTTTGAGGGTGAACAAACGGTTATATGACCCAGGAACAACAAAGCCCACCTTAAAAAATGCACACCAGCCTGCATGACCATGAGTTGTGGAAAGACCCAGATATCAGGCATCAAAGAACAAAAATCATATTACTCTGTGTCTGCCCTCGCAACAAGATCATGGAAGACAGAAGGGAGCCAACGCAGACAGAGAGAAGAAATCTGATGGCACCCAACTACTAAATGATAAAGCACCTGGGATAGAGAAGGCTTAAGGGTGAAAGGATGGACATTTAGCCCAGCAGCAGCAAAGCTCACATGGAAGAAAAACACGATCATGTGTGATCACAGGGGGTTGGGGGGAGCAGATATCAAACATCAAAGAGCAAGAACCATGGCACTATGAATGGGGGGAGAGCAGAGTGGGGACCTTTGGGTAATTGGACACTCTCGCACAGGGGAGTCTTGGGGAAGAGACAGGCTAGTGAGGCTTAGTGAGGTGGCAATGAAGCATACAACTTTCCTCTAGTTCCTGAAGGCTTCCTCCCTCCAACTGTCATGGTCCCAGTTCTACTCTACTGTGGCAGTCATGTGCTTATGTTAATTTTATGATTGAAATGTAGGGGTGGAGTCTGGCCTGTTAATCTGAAGATAGCCATTGAGTAGCCAATGAGGCCTCTATGTGGGCATGGCTTTCTCCAGAGGCTTCTGGGTAATCTCACGATATTTCCCTCATGAAGATGAGAAGCTATCTTCCCCAGTTTTGGGGAGTTAGTCTCAGAGGCGATTAATCATGGACAAGACAAGCTGGCAGTGTCTGAGAAGCTGGAGTAGCCGGTGGAGAGACTACACAGCTTTGCCCTGATGGAGACAAACCTCTGAAGCCGAGGCGGCCAGATGGAGACTTCTGCCAGCGATGAGTTGCTTCTGCTGTGGTTGAGCCCTGGAAGCGAGGAGTCATGGGGAGACCCCTGCCAGTGCCGGGATTCTGTACCCACTGACCTGTGACTTCGTGAGTCAGAAGGAGACATTATAGACTGATTTTGGGCACGTGGGTTAAAATCGGACTTATGATTTTGAACTGGACTGGGCTCAATGTCCTGTTCCTCTTGTATATAAACCCTTTCCTTATATCTATATTCATGTCTATAGTACCACTTGTGTCAGAGAGGGTTCTCTAGAGAAATAAAACCAGGACACTGATAATTCTCTTTATATATTTATATAGAAAGAAGAGTATATGATAGGAAAGAAACAGTTAAGTAATCTATAAAGCAGTACAAATTGCTCGGTGCAACTCACTTGCGTGGGACAGCTAGAAGACTGGCAGTCATTCAAGCCTTGAGGGCTGCTGAGTAGTCCTCTGTAGAGCAATTGAGGCTATCTGGTCACAGGCAGCAAACAGTAAAGCAGGTCGCTAACAGTCAGCCAGATGACAGAGTCCAACAATCCCAAGCTCAAGATATGTCTATCCCAGGAGCGTGGTGAAGTAGGGCTTGAAGGAACCTTCACTCACAACTCCACAGTCCACGATTAGGTGTCTCATGGGTAGTGTTGCTTGGAGGTCGAGGAACAGGACAAACAAAGCAGCTGTCTGGTGCAATGATCCGAAAACAAGAGAGAGGGCGGGACTCGCTGAGCCCTTCCTATCTCTTCCTTTCAATTCATCCTGTATGTCCATTGGCCGTGCCGTCACAACAGACCCACCAATCTTCTGTGGCCACATTTACATAACAAACCTACTCATCACACCAACTGTGGAGATGAGATATGGAAATGTGGGGAACCCAGGATGGATGAACCCCATGGGACCAATAGTGGGAATGAAACTGCTGGATGACTGGATGAGTGGAGGGAAGGTAGGATGGAGAGGGGGAGCCAACTTCAGGAATCTACCTATAACCCCCTACCAGGGGGACAGACAATGGGGTAGAGGGCAAAGAGAGACATCGAACAGTGTAAGTTATAACAAAACATTGATTTATGGAGTACTGAGAGTTGGTGGAGGAGTGGGGAGCAAGGATGGAGGAGAAAGGATGGGAGGCTGAGGTCAGAGGCTCAGATGGAAAGGTGGAAAGGTGGAGGTTCAGAGAGCGATGACAGTTACAGTCATGTGAAGAAGTATGGCACAATATATGTATTTCTATATTATGAGAAATGATGTATGAGCCCCAATAAAATGACTAAACATGAAAAAAAAGAAAAGAATAAAATAAAAGGATAATATACTAGAAAATGATTTAATATATTAAAAATAGACCATAAATGTCCCACAATAAAATTCTCAAACGACCAAAAAGAAAAAAAGAACATGAATCATTTCATTGGATGCTGTTACATTTCTTAGAACCATCCATATATCAATTGTATCAAGCATCTTTGTACATATGTTGCCATCATAATTTTCAAAACATTTTTCTTTCTGCTTGAGCCCTTGGTATCAGCTCCTCTTTTATTCTTCCTGCCCTGCCTTCTCACCCTCATGAACCATTGACAAATTATAAATTATTATTTTCATATCTTATACAATAACTTGTTTCGCTTCACCCAAGTTTCTGTTGTTTATCCACCTTCGCATGGCATTTCTACATAATTTTAAAAGGAAAAATTTGGATTTTCAAAATAGTTATGAAATTTCCTCCCACGTCTTACATTTTGACAGAGAACCTTTGATTGCTGAAAGAGGACAGAGCACTATGCTCTTCTGTTGTGCTTAGGGTTTTTATGGGCAGGAACCAACTAGATGGCACCTAAGAAGGACAAAATTGCCCACATCCATGCCATATGTATACCTTTTCAATTCTTCTTTTCATTTCTACTCTTCTCAATCTTTTCAATATCTATATTGTAGTCTCTGTATATATTGCACAGCTACTAAAAACAAAACTGTCATGTCATCATTTCTAACTCATAGTGACCGAGTGGGAAAAATAGGAACTGTTGTTTAGAGTTTCCAAATCTTTAAAGCTTTTAAAGGCTGAAGAGTCACTGTTGGGTGAAGGATGGACCTTATAACTGGCAGCTTAGTGTGTCTACAATGGGCCACCTTGTATCCCTATACAGCTTCAGGAGGAAGTTCCTTAAAAACCAAGTCCTTTTCAAATATATCTTACCTTTTTTGCTTTATCTTGTAATTTGTGGGTCTGACTTCTCTCATATTTAAAAGTAGGATTATAAATTAATTAGTCAGTATAGTATAATAGCTCAAAATCTAGAGGAATGCCATATCTAAGAAAATAGAGGGGAAGAGCATTGGGTCGGTACTTAAGTACTCCCTCATTGCAGGAACAATTTATTCTAATAACCTGGCACTTGGTGATGCTCACCTTCCCAACATGTTTGCTGAAGTCAAAATGGGTGCAAAGGCAAATGTAATGAAGAAAGCTGATGGTGCCAAATTATCAAAAGATCTGGGATCTTAAAGACTTGAAGTTAAACAAGCAGCTATCTAGCAGAGAAGCAACAAGCCCACATGGAAGAATCACACTAACGAGTGTGATCATGAGGTGTTAACAGGATCAGGGAACAGATATCAGAGGACCCCAAACAAATACATTGAAGCAAATGATGGGGGTCAGAGAGAAAACCCTAAACCCATCTGTAGGCAATTTGACATTCCCTCACAGAAGGCTCACGAGAACAGAATGAGTCAGTCAGGGTACAGAATAGCACTGATGGAGCACACAATATTCTTCTAGTTCTTTAATGCTTCCTCCCTTCCACTACCATAACCACAGTTCTACTTTAAAACCCAGCTAGACTGGACCAGGTAAAAAGTACAGAGAAGAACTCTTGACATGTGGTATCCAGGAGAGATAAATCCCTTAGGACTGTAATGGGAGTAGAAATAGCATGAGGTTAGGGTAAGGAGGGAAGAGAGGAGAAATGGGAAACCATCTACATTGATCAATGCACAACCTACCCTACCCCTCACCCCAGCAGGGCGAACAATAGAAATGTGGGTAAAGGAAACCATGGATTTTCCAAGATATGAAAATAATAACAATTTATAACTTATCAGGGGTCCAAATGGGTGAGGAAGAAGGGAAAAAAGAGGAACTAATACCAAAGACTTTGAGCATAAAGAAAATGATTTGAAATTGATGATGGTCACATATGTACAAATGAGTTTGATGCAATTGATTTATGGACTGTTATAAGAAATGTAAGAGACCTCAATACAATGGTTTACTAATAAAAAAATCCACACAGAGACATGCAAGGAAACTAAAGCTGATGTGGTATGTCCACTGCCATTTTTTTGAGTCAGCAACTCAAATATGCCAAGAACAGACCTAAAACTCAAGACACTCTTTGTGACCCAATCTGTATGCTATAGACTGTTGAGACTGTAGGTTTTTCTTTAAAGGAAAAAAATATCCTTCATAGAGTGACCAAAGTTTAAGCAGGACACCATTGATGGGGCATGGGAGGTGGTTCTTGATTAAAAATTTGGTCTTTATGTAGCAATAAAAATTTTCAAAGAACAGAAAAAAATAGTATTGCAATATATTTATTTTAATCTTAGAACGTCACAGGACATTGTTAAATTGTTAAAAAGCAGGATGTCCGGTCACTTATTTCAGGTTCAATATTTAAAAACCACTAGATGAACAGGGTTTTACCTTAAACTCACCTGCAGGCCTTGGACTTAAATATAAGCCTCTCTAATGGAAGAAGCAGAACTTGGACTTTGGTGTGAATCTCCCGGCTTGTGGGTACGCTGTGAATAGGTATTTGGAAGTACCATATCTTATGATTTTAATGTCCTCCTTGCTTATTATGATAAGTATTAATCTTTTAGGCTTGGCTCTGTGTTGTGAACAAATATTATTGAATGTTTGGCCCTATCTCCACCCCTTATTTTTTGTGTGAAAATTTTGTCCAGTCAATTAAAAATTTAATCTGTATAAGTTAGCAATTCATTTGCTGCAGTCTATAACTGGCCTGTACTCCTATAATTTCCTTTTGTCCACATTGCTTACAATTCTATGCAATTGGCTAATCAAATGCCACTATCATTGGTTAATGGTTATATATTGGGTTGCTAACCAGAAGCTTGGGAGGAAGATGCAGGTTTCTACTCCTGTAAACATGCACAGTCTTGGGACCTCACAGGAGCAGTTCTACCCTGTCCTGCAGGGTCAAGATAAGTCAACAATGACTTGGTGGTAGTAGAAGTGATGCCCCAAGGGAGTCAGTGATTTATTAGTGGGTTGGGGCCTTGCATTTAAGTCTAACCTCAATCTAAAATAAATTACTTCTTAAGACAGGGCCCTGCTTACTATTCATCCTCATAAAGATATTACTGAAGGTATGGGTGCTGTAGCAAAATTTAGCGAAAAAAGTAGATGATACCTTTGATTGGAAGGAATAGTGTCTGGGGTCTTAACGACATCTCCACACAAGCAGCCATGGAAGTGGCTTTTCAGCTAAATCTACATGAAAGAAGCACACCAGTCTATATAATCCAAGAATTACAAATATTGACCTCTGAATCCAAGGAAGGGAATGTCAGAGCTCCAAATGTGATTTAATTTTTTTGGTGGAAGGCTATTGAAGACGTTGGGATCCAAAAATTTGCTGGGTCCATGCATGGGTTAAGCTTCTCGAGAATCTCCTCTGATCATAGTTGGGGGTTGTGAGTAGCCTTGTTACCAATACAGAGCATTCTAAAATCAAGTCTGGCAGATGCCATTGATTAAAATATAGTAGCGTATCATTTGATTCACTCTTCTGACCCATTTTAAATCTGTTTAAGTTTTAGAACAGTGAAGAGTAAATACACATGAATTAAGCTGGATTGAATTTCCTCTGGTAATAGACCGGTAATACAGACTGCATTGGAAAGTGCGTTATTATTGCAGATGCAGTTTCACTGAAATTTAGCATCTTATACGTGTTCTCCCATTGGATCCATTTTAAATTTGTCCTAGTTTTTAATACATCGTGCTTTTTTCTTAATTGAAGACTTTATGCTCTACTTGGCTATTTTGATAGGTTTTTTGTTTTTCTTTTTATGCATATAAAATCCCTATACAGGATCCAAGCAAATTTATAGAGACAGTGAGTGCACTATCAGTTTCTTGTAAGTATGACAGAAAAGGTTAAGGGGGAAATTGGGAGCTAATAGTGATGAATATAAGAATGAAGAAATGTTCTAAAATTTATTGCAGTAATGATTTTACAACTTTTCTATATGTGCTTGAACCATTGAATTGTGTTTGTGAGTTATATTACAATCAAACTGTTAAAAATCTTGAGACACAAGAATATTTGGGGGTCTATATTAATATTTCTCCACTATTCCCAAATCTCACCTGCCATAATCTTTAGAAACTATTAGTCTCTATAAATTTACTTGTCCTGGATTTCTTCTAAATAAAATCATATCAAAACCTCCAGCAGTGGCAAAAAAATAAAGCAAAGAAAAACCTCAATCTAAGAGAAAGTAGAAGTTAATAGAAAAATTAAAAGTGATTCAAAGAGAAAATAAATAACATGTTGATTTATAACATAACTATATCTGCATAACTGACTTTCCAATTCACTTTATTGAATGGTAAGATTATTCACATACATGGTCAGTGGGCCTGGAAAATCAATGGAAAATTAATCCAGAAGGGCACTCCTCAAATGAATTTCAGCATTCACTGATATCCATATCCTGCAAACCAGGTGCTCAGAATCCAAGCTCTAATACAATTTCTTTCTCTGATCTTATATTTATTATTTATAATCTTTGACTTTGTGCTTCTTGGTCAACGTGGCTGACACCTTAGATAGCCTCTTGTTTCAAGACAAGTTTTTAAGATGTCAGATGCTATTCTTTCTGATAGCCAGGAACAACCCACTTTCTTCACCACACTTTGCTATAGCACCCACATATTCCAAAAGGGAATGAAGTATAAAGTTTCTAGTTTTTCAATTCTCTCCTTCACTCATTGTAGATTGCTAAGCACCATTTCCCTGCATTCATTTTTTTATAATTTCAGATATTTAGAAATATTTCTAGATATTTCTCTCTAGAAAAAGCTTTTGGAGGTGTGTGGTATTCAGTTGTTGTGACTGTTTTTCTTTATTTTTAAACACTGTGATTGATTGTTGTATCTGTGGTAGCTATTATTCTTGGATGGGTTGCCAAGATATGTGAGGACAGTTGACTCTTGCTGGATTATTGGAGGGTGGTGGTGGTGTCTGGAGCCTTTTGTAATGGTAGGTGGAGAAACCAAGGGCCTTCCTTGCAGGTTGCTGAGATGGCTGGGACTGTCCTTGCTGGAGGAAAGCGCCATCAGGACCACCTTCTTGCAGAGCTGCAGATTTGCCCTGGGCCTTCTCTACCAGGTTGGGGGGATGGCTAGGACCTTCTTTTCTAGGATGCAAGAACATGCTTCCTTGCCAGGAAGTAGGGTAGGAGAGAGGCATCGGTAACAATGGCCTTCTTCACCAGGTCATTGATGTAACTAGGGCTGTCCTTGCTCAGGGAGAAAGGACAGTGGGGTCCTTCTTTGCCAGGTTCTAGGGATAGCTGAGATCCTCCTTGACTCAGGTGAGAATGGCAAGGACTTCCTTACTGTGTCATGGGTTGGCTAGAGGTCTACTTGCTAGAAGTCTATGACCTTCCTCCCCAGGTTGCTGGCACGGCTGGGGCCTTCCTTGCTAGGAGGGAGAATTACCTGGGGTATTCCTTCTGGGTTAGGGAGCAGACATGTTGAAGACTATATTGCTGTGGGGAGAAGTAAGGAGTCCCTAGGTGCCAGGAAACTACCTTGTCAGAAGGCAGGAATACCTGGGACCTTCCGTCCTGGATGGATCCCAGGGAAAGCCAGGTCCTTACTTGTCAGCCAGAAGGGAAACCCAGGACTTTCCTGACTGATTTCCTGGGACAGCTGGGCCTTTCCTTGTCAGTGTATTGCCATTGTCATGGTCTTTCTTGATGCGGCTGTGTCAATTTCTTGGTGTTTGGGGGGAATATATCCTCCTCGCAATTAATTGGCTATTTTTAACTAAAACTCCCTAACTATTCCCTGCCTATATTCTAATCTCCCTCTTAGTTAATTTTGCATCCTCACCACTTCTGAGTAACTCTGACCACTTCTGAGTCATAGTAGTGACTCCACTATGTTATTAACAGATAAGTACAGAGACTGCCCATGAGTTGAATTAATAGATTAGTAAAGCACATTGTTTTCTATTAAGTATTTTGTTTCTTTATGACAGTATGCTCTACGTTTTCCAGGCTCTGATCCATATGGGAGCACATCAGTATCTCTTTGCTCCAGGAGAGCAGCTGAGGGGGTTGGACAATTTACCTTTCCATTAACTGCAAATTGCTTAATACATCTGCAGCCAGGACTCAGCCTAGCGATCATATAGGTCAGTTCTACTCAGTCATATAATCACTGGGCAATCAACAGGAAGAGATCCCGCTTTATGAGAAAGATGACCTAACAGAAAACAGATATTTTCAACGATATCATTAATAACCCTTCCAAGTAAAATTTTACTGAAGATAATTTAAATATGGTTGCAGAAATATATCAGCAGGGAGCTAACCGAAATTCACCTCCAACCAGAATACTTTTAATTTGTAGTTGAACTATCGCTTCTTGGCCTTTTGGCTAAGATCAAGTGTAATTTGTAGTTGAACTAATTAACTACACTCTATGAGGAAGCCCTGAATACAGGCATGTAAGTTCATTTTTAAAACTTTTTTCTCAAATTCCTGTAAAAGTGCCACTCTCTTTTCTTCTTTTTTATCCACCCACACCTCCAAGGATTAATCAAATCATTAACCATATACATTCAAATATTTCTCTATAAAATATAAACTATGCTCCATCTAAAATGCTATTGTGTTAGTCCTGGTAGACTAGATAAACAAATGCATAGACACACATATGGATATAAGGAAAAGGTTTATATACAAGAGTAATGAGACATTGAGGAAGCAGCCCAGCCCAGTCCAGTTCAAAATCATAAGTCCAATGTTAGCCCATATGCCTGATATCAGTCTATAAAGTCTACTTCCGACTCATGAAGTTACAGGACAGTGGATGGAGAGTGCTGTTGCCGCCAGAGGTCCCCTCATGGCTCCTCATTTCCAGGGCTCAGGGCCCATCAACAGCATCCAGTGGTGATAGAAGCAACTCAGCGCTGGCAGTGGTCTCCATGTGGCTTTTCTAGCTTCAGAGGTCTGGTTCCATCAGGGTAAGAACTCTCGCTCGTCCAGCTTCTCGGACGCTGCCATCTTGTCTTGTCCATAGTTTGTTTTCTCTGAAACTAACTCCCAACAAATGGGGAGATAGCTTCTCATATCCATGAGGGAAATATTGCAAGATTTCCCAGAAATCTCAGGAGAAGGCCATGCCCACACAGAGGCCTCATTGGTTATTCAATGGCTATCTCTAGATTAACAAGCTATACTTCACCCCTACACCTCAATCAGGAAACTAACATAAGCACATGAGCACCACAGTTATCAATGTTAATTAGTTATTATTTGATTTTTAATATCCAAATTGCAAAAGGAGCACACAAACTCCAGGAAAGCAGGAATTTTACGTGTTTTGTTTCATGGCTTGTGTATATACTCAAGTATAAGCCGACCCAACTATCAGCCAAGGCAGCTAATTTGACCACGAAAACTACATTAAAAATATCCTGGAAAAATTCGGCTTATATGCAACTGTATGTGGTATATATCCTAAACAGGCGGTTATATGTCAGCAAGAAACAATCAACTAAATATATTAATAAAACACAAAAACAAACCCAGTACTTCTATTTCACTAAAAAAAATTTCCTGATTTCAGCTTTTTTTTAGTATCTTTTACAAGGGATATTCAAAATGCTTCATGGAGGAATGAAATAAAAAGATAATGATTTTTTTCATGAGCTTTCTGAAGCCCCTTATGCTACCTCATTAACAGATATGGCTATGCCTGTATCCCATATGTTCCCTTTCCTCTTAACGTTTTTGCTCTAAAAATCTATTCCATGTGCCTACAGGACCTGATACTTCATATAAATAATAACAATTATATGTGATAGCATCAAGAATACAAAAAAGGGGAGATTTTGCTTATTTGTTTCAATTGTTTTAGCAGATAGCAATTGTTTCATTTAAGATTTTTTTGAGCTAATTATGAATTAAGAAAATAAATCTGTTCAACCTATCTTCTCTAATCCTGGCCCCAAATCTCCCTCCTTTCCAACATAACAGAAAGCAACCATCTAATGGGTTTATTGAATAGGGTTATAATAACGGTTGTGTAAAAGAAAAAGCACCACTATCATATCTACTTATTTCTGAAGTGCATTCCTTGGTAGGTAGTTTGTTTTCTTGATCTTCTCACACAAATGTTTATTTTCATCCTACTTTATCTTCATAGTAGTTCAAGCCATTGAAAAGCTAGGTTTTTCTTCACAGTCTTACTTTCAGACTCTCTTTCTGAGTATCTCTAGTGTGGTGAGCTGTTGTTTTCAGATTTCATTTAGTCAGGGTACTCCCTGCTGTGCAGAGTCAGACAGTTTCTAGGGTTTTCAAAGAAGCAACCCTCTATAGTGTTTGGAACCACCACTTTCTTATGAATAGTGGAGGACTTTCTGTTGGTGCAAACCAGAGATTAGACATCCTGGATAATTTTCCCTGTGCCCATATTTTTTTTTCGAAGAGACTTTTCCCTTGAAGCTATCATCCCCATACTGGGTTAATTCCCACTCTCCTGGGTAGGAGGGAGCTACGTGATTCCCTCTCCAAAAAGTTGCCTCTCTTATTAATTCAGCCACAAACAAAGCCGTTTCTTTGAGAAAGAAGAAATAAAACTCATGCAGCTGTTTCTCTTTAAATCTAAGTCAGTTGAAGTGGAAAAACAATGAAATTTAACTAGACTAGCCCTATGGATACAAAAAACTGCAGCTGCCCCCCCCCAACCCAGGAAGAACCCCTGACTACAGGATGTATTTCCAGAGTTTGGGGTACTTGCTCTGACCAAACTTCTGTTTTCTGCTTTTGTTTTTTAACTTTCCATACACAGACCTCCTTCCTTTACAAACTGGGAGTAGAAAAGTAGAAAAGGTTTGCTTACCCTCCATCTATTGTCCCAAGTTTGGGAGCAGTAGCTGCTCTGAGTCAGCTGACTGACCCAACCTAGGTTTTTCCCACCTCTTCAAGGGCACACCTGCTCACACACAACATCGCCTGAACTAGGCTCCAGATTTCTGCAAGAGAGGGGTTTGCAAAACTTAACCTACATTAAGATCACAAGGGATGTTTGTTTCAAAAAGTAGATTTGGGGAAACTCATCACATAGTTTCTGATATAGTGAGTTTCTATAATTATTGTTGTTGCGAGTCTCCCAGTGTTGGTTCTTACAGTCAACCTAGGTCTGATCAAAGGAAATGCCATCCAGTACCGTGCCACTGAAAACAATGACTGTTGCCACCTCAATGTCAGTCCATCACACTGAACTTCTTCCTGTCGCTCACTGACACTCTACCAATACTACTGCTTCTCCAGAGTCTGGTCTTTTCTTATAATATCTTAAATGATCAATGTGAAATCTCATCATCCTTCCTGAGGATTATCCTTGCTGTACTTCTTCCAAGATAGCTTCAGACCTATTTTTCTCCTGGCTCTATGACATAAGCAATATTCTATGTCAACACCACAATTCAAATGAATCCATCTTCCTTATGCAGTGTTGAACTATCACGTACATATGAGGTACTTGAAAATATCATGGGGTCAGGAATTTAGTCACTAAAATGACATCTTGTTTGTAATACATGTGTAGATAGTCTGTGTAAGAAAAAGTGGGGAGGGATCCTGATATAATTATATCAATCACATAGTGATTTTTAACAGGGTTCATTGTGACTATAAAAAACTGGAACTCCAATGTGGCAATTGATCAGCTTTTTCAAACTGCTGAGTACAAAATGAATGATCTCAGAAGCCAGGAGTCCAGCACATCCTCTTACCCCTGGAATTTCTGTACCCTGAAGCCCCACTTGTCTAGAAGACTGAATACTAGAACAGTCCAGAGAAGCGGCAGCAGCAAACCTCAGAGCTAGAACGGAGACAGTGGGCTTCTTGGTACAGAGTGAAGTGAGCTGAGTATCTTCAGGCATGGAAATGAGAAGGTACCAAAAGCAAAATTGAAGATTTATTTATTGCCCACTTATAATAGGCTGATCTGGACTAAAAATGGCTATCATCAATCAGAATATTATTTAGTATATGTGTTATTCTGGGTAGACTAGAAGAACATATTTCAAAGACATGCATATGGATATAAGGAATGGATTTATAGTTAAGGGGAACGGGATATTGAGAAAACATCCCAGCCCAGTCCAGCTCAAAGTCACAAGTCCAATATTAACCCACATGCCCAAAATCAGTCCATAAAGTTTCCTTCTAACTCACGAAGTCACAGGTCAGTGAGTACAGAGTTCCGGCACCAACAGGGGTCTCCCCATGGCTCCTCGCTTCCAGGGCTCAGAGTCCATCAATAGCATGCTGCTCCTGCTTCAGAGGTCCAGCTCCATCAGGGCAAAGCTGTGTGGTCTCTCCACCGGCTCCTCCAACTTCTCAGACACTGCCAGCTTGCCTGTGATTAATCGTCTCTGAAACTAACTCCCCAAAACTGGGGAAGATAGCTTCTCATCTTCATGAAGGAAATATCACAAGATTTCCCAGGAGTCTCAGGTGAAAGCCATGTCCACACAGAGACCTCAATGGTTACTCAATGGCTTTCTCCAGAGTAACAGGCCAGACTCCACCCCTATATTTCAATAATAAAATTAGCATAAGCACATGACTGCCCTAGTATACAACACAAAAATGACTAAGTGAAGAGGAATGGTCTCTCATATTTGATCAAACAAAAATAATCAACATCTATGTTGTCATTGATAGGGAGATATACACACATCTACAAGGAATGCCAATAATACAATTAATATTCAAATACATGCACTAGTGATTAATGTCAAAGAAATAGGAAATGTATATCAAGTCTGAAATTAACTAAGCATGCCATCAGGATATATTGATAGCTATGGAATGATTGATACTAACATTAGACACACACAAAAAGATCAATTGTTGGAAAATTGAAGGATTTGGTGATAGAAATGGAGCTTGAGATTCCATGACAGCCTTTTGAAAGATCCAAGATTTCGTCATTGTAAATACCGGTTTTAAACGCCATAAGCAGCAACTCTGCACGCTGACCTCACCAGATGGCATGCACAGGAATCAACACGACTACTTCTGTGAAAAGAGATCGTGGAGAAACTTAGCATCATAAATCAGAGGCTATTGCCTGGCACTGTGCCACACGATCTCAGTATCACTGCTCTGTTTTGCTTCGTGATCTCTGCTGGACTCCTCTTCCTGCTCACGAGGCGGTGCTGTGGTAATCTGTGCCTTTGGCACCTCTCTCCCTGCAGATGGGATCTCAAATGTCCTCCACTGGTGACTCTTCCTGCCTGATAATCAGTCTATTCTCTCTTCCAGCTTCGGGGGTAGCTGACTCGTGCTACTGCTGAGGGGTGCCAGCGAGGAAGTTCTGATCAGAACATGCACATTCCCAAGTCCTCCTCCTCATTGCTGCTGTGCCTGAGTCTATTGTGGAGACCACCAAGGCAATCCATCTGTTGAGAGCCTTCCTCTTTTTCATTCCCCTCAAATTTATCAAGCGTAATGGCCGGCTCCCAATACTGGTATCTCCTAAATTATATACCCAAAGTATGAAAGACAAAGTCTTGCTACAATTGCCTATGAGGAGCACTTTGGCCATGTTTCCCCAAAGAGAGATAGGTTGGCCCTTTTAGCAGTCTGCAATGCTGTCAATATGTTCTCCCACAGCACAAATGTATGGATTTTCCTTTGGCCTTTCACCTTACATATGCGGTGATTGAAAATGCCAAGATTGGACCACAAGTACCATAGTCCACAAAGCAATACCCTTGTATTTCAATACTTTATTCAGGTCTTGTACGGCAGATGTTCCTAATGTAACACAGGCTGCTACCATGGGCATTCATTGATTGTGAATCCAAGCAACTTCAAACTTTTCTCCAATTTTCATGATATTGATTCATTTGTGAGGATTTAGGTCTTCTTCACCTTGAGCTGTAATCCATACCGAAGACATCAATCCTTGATCTTCACCAGCAATTGCCTCAAGTGTTTCTCACTTTGAGCAAGCAAGGGTGTACCATCTGCATATCCCAGGTTATTGATAAGCTATCTTCAGAACCTGATGACACATTCTCTTTCCTATAAGCCAGCTTGATTTGCTCACCATATAGAGATAAGAATAATGATGAGAAGACACACCCCTTTCCTGATTTTAAGCCAAGTAACATTCCCCTGTTCCTATCTCATACCAGTATCTTGACCCATGCACAGATTCTGCATGAGCACAGTAATGTGCTCTGGATCACTCATTCTTCTGAAGGTTATACATAGCTCATTATGCTTCGTGTGGTCTAAAGCCCTTGCATAGTCAACAAAACACAAGTAAACATCTTTCTTGTATCCTCTTGTTTGAGTCAAGATCCATCTGATAGCAGTAATAATATCCCTTGTTCTATGTCTTGTTCTAAACCCAGTCTGAATCTCTGGCAGGTCCCTGTCAATATACTGCTGCAGCTGATATTGGATTATCTTCAGAAAAATTTTAGTAGCATGTGCTATAAATTATACTTATCTACAATTTAAGCATTCTATTAAGTCACCTTTCTTTTCAATGGGCACAAATATGGATGGATCTTTTCCATTTCTTTGGCCAACTAGCCAGGTATCAAATTTCCTGGCAGAGGTGAATGAGCTGTTCCAGTACTTCATCAGCTCATTGAAACATATGTTGTCATATTTAGGTGGCCTCAGATAAGTTGGTAGTGATCCCATGCACCACAGAATGAAGCACCACTAGGTCATTCATTGTCTTCACAATTGTTCCAATGTTTGAGCCCATTATTGCATCCACTCTTTCAGTCCACCATGTATGTGGCAGCCATGTGCTTAGGTTAATTTCATGATCGAGATGTAGGGGTGGAGTGTAGCCTGTTAATCTGGAGATAGCCATTGAGTAGCCAATGAGGCCTCTGTGTGGGCATGGCATTCTCCTGAGACTTCTGGGAAATCTCGTGATATTTCCCTCTTGGAGATGAGGAGCTATCTCCCTAGTTGTTGAGAGTTAGTCTCAGAGACAAGGAATTACGGACAAGACAAGATGGCAGTGTCTGAGCTTCTGCAGGAGCTGGAGGAGAAGCCACACGGCCTTGCTCTTATGGAGCCAGACCTCTGAAGCTGGCGAGGCCTTGAGGGGACCCCTCAAGGGGTGATGAGCTTCTTCTGCAACCACAGAATGCTGTTGATGGACCCTGAGCCCAAGAAGCAAGGAGCCATGGGGAGACCCCTGTCGGCTCCAGGACTCTGCACCAACTGGCCTGTGACTTTGTGAGTCAGAAGGAGACTTTCTGGGCTGATATTTGGCATATGGGTAGTATCAGACTTGTGACTTTGAACTGGACTGGGTTGGGATGCTTTCACAATATCTCATTCCTCTTGCATATAAACCTTTTTCCTTACATCCATATGCGAGTCTATAAATTTGTTCCTCTAGTCTACCTGGACTAACACAACGTCTAGGACCTCCTCCCTTTTTTCCTCTGTCCTTCTATTTTACTAAGTATATCATTTTCTAAGAATTGATCTCTATTGATAACATGAGGACTACACGAGATGAAGTCTTGCCATCATTACTTTTAAGAAGCATTCTGGCTGTACATCTAAAATAGATTTTGGGTTTGTTGTTGTTTTTTGTTTTGGCAGCCAATACATCATACAACAACACTATAGCCAAAGTGCATCAATTTTCCCTAATCCTACTTTAATTAATATCCAGCTTCCATATTCATAAGAGACAATAGAAAGTTCTATGGCTTGAGGAAAGACCACTTTAATTCTTAAAGTGATATTTTTGATATTTAACTTTTCAAAGAGGTCTTGGGCAGAATATTATTACAAAGCAATGTGTCATTTGATCTCTTGACTCCTGCTCCAATCAGCATTGATTATATATCAAAGCAAGATGAAATCTTTGTTTTATTCAGTATTTTCTCCATTTACTATCATTTAACCTATTGGTCCAGTTCTGTGGATTTTTTTTTTTTACATTAAGTTGCAATCCATTTTGATGGCTGTAATCTTTGATCTTCATCAGGAAGTACTTAAAGTCTTCATTTTCAGTATGCAAGCTTACATAATTTGCATATCTCAGTTTGCTAATAAGTTTTCCTTCAATTTTGATGTTTTGCTATGCATACAGATTAAGTATGATAAGAGGACAGAACCCTTATGCACACCTTTCTTGATTTTAATTGTGCAGTATTCCCTTGTTCTATTGCCATAACAGTCTCTTGATCAATATACACAATGAACACAATAGAGTGTTTTAGGGTTCTCATTCTTCTCAAGGCTATTCATAGTTCTCTATGATCTTCACAGTTGAATACCTTACAAAGTGAATAAACACAGCAAACACCTTTCTGCTATTATTCTCTGTTTTCAGTCAATATCCATCTAACCTCATCAATGTTATTTTTTTGTTCCACATCATCTTATGAATATAGTCTGCATTACTGGCAGCTCCCTTGTCAATATACCACTGCAACTGTTCTTGAATTGTCTTCAGAAAAAAATAGATTTGCATGTGATTTCACTAATAAGGCACTATAATCCAATCATTCTGGAAGGTCTTCCATCTTGGTTGGGTAGAATCATGGATCTCTTCCATGCAGTTACTCATGTAGCTGTCTTTCACATTTCTTGGCATAGATGAGCGAGTGCTTACAGTGCTTTTCCAACTTGTTAAAATCCTTTTCAATTTGGCAATCTATGAGAGATTCCAGGGTAAAATATTGAATGATGCAAGAAGCAGGATGCAGGAGGGAATACAGACAGAGGTTCTAAGAACAGATTTGACTGACATTCAACCATTTCAAGAAGCCGCATATGATCATGAGCTGATGACATTGGAGGAAGAAGTCCAAGTTGAAGGCATTAGTCAAAAACATGGCATGGAGAACTGTGCCATAGTGGGATATACACTGGGAAGTTACCACAAAGTAATCAGTTCAAAAGCACCCATCATCACTTGGGAGAACCATAAGGTTTTCTACGTCAGTAAAGGTTTACAGTTGCAGAAGCCCACAAGAAGAGTTTACCCTGCACTATAGAGTTGCTGTAGGGTCAACTCTATAGGAATGCTAATTTTCAGTTCAGGAATTGTTGCTTTAGCAATTGAGATACTTAAAGAAAACTGATATCGTGCTAGAAACACTCACTAGTCAATGCCTTGAAATTTGGACAACTACCTGACTAACCTTCGGAAAGAGATTCATACTTGTGTCCAGAAACACATAAATTATTAAATAACACTATTAATATTATATGCAAATAAAATTTTGCTAAAAATCTTTTTAAATGATTGTATAAGATATCCTCCAGATATTAAAGTTTGAATTTCTGACACCACATGGATCGTGACTGAAAGCAGGGAATACCAGAAAAAAAAATGTTTATTAGTATCTTATTGACTGTAGTCAATGACACTTGCCTATCTGTATCAAACACTATTAACATTACTATATATGAGAATTCATAACATTTAATTGTGCTCAGGTTGAATTTGTTCTTAGGATAAGAGAAAGCTATTCAAACAGAACAAAGGGAAACTGTATGATTTAAAATCAGCCTGTGTGCTGTGTCAGGTTGTTGCCTTTCACAATACTTATTCAGTCAGTTTGCATGGCAAATAACCAGAAAAGCTGATTATATTATCATATTATATTATTATATTATGCTATAATATATGAATGAGAAGTATTAGATTGGAGGGAGACTCATTAATACTCTGTGTAACAGGTAGGTTTATTGTGCCATTCTGGTCAATAAGAACATGTGGGATTAATAAGGTTACAGTTTGATTGGAAGGCAAAGAGATAAATGGCTCAGCAAGCCCCACCTCTCTCTCTCATGCTCTCTAGTCATCTGACCAGCATGAGGCTGCCTTGACTAGTTTTCTGCCTCAACTTGTGAGATACACCCAACCCATAGATGGTGTTGTTAGAACTTCAGGTTCCTTTGAGATCTGCTGCTGGTATATACACGTAGCTGGTATATATATCACTTGAAATTAGGACTGTCAGATCCTGTTATCTGGCTGACTGCTGGTGACCCACCCTGTGATTTGCTGCCAGTTGCCAGACTACCTGCATTGCTCTACAGAAGACTTAGTTGTCTAATTAAAGTGAGTTGAACTGAGTCCTCTGTACTGCTTGTGTGGACTAATTAGCTGCTATATTCCTTTGTGCTGTACCTATCTAACTATCATCTATCTATCTACAAGATCATAAGTGTCCTAATTTTTTTGCTAGTAAGCCCTGTCTAATACACCCTGTGAGTGATAAGCACATGGCAGACCCTTGCTTGATGAAACTAAGAGAATTTGAAGGGGTTGCTTGTGAATCTAAAAGACTACAGCCTTCACCATGGATTGAAATCAATAGAAATAAAATAAAATTTCACTACTATACCAATAGACATCAACAAGATAAATAAAGCAAAAATTAAATTGTCAAGGATGTGATTTTACTTGGATCCACAACACCATGGAAGCAGCAATGAAGGAATCAAAGGATATAGTGCATTGTACAAATCTGTGACAAAAGGCCTCTTTAACACGTTAAAGAGCAAACATGTAACTTGATGACTGAAAATTGTACCTTTCTCAAGCCTTGGTACTTTCTTTCAATTGCCTCATATGCATGTGAAAACTGGGCAAAGGGTGAGGGAAAGAGCAGAAGAAATTATATATATATATATATATATATATATATATATATATATATATATATATTTAATAAAGGTGTTCACACAGGAAGAAACAAATCTGTTTTGAGGAAGTACATACAAAATTCTCCTCAGAGGCAAGGATAACATGATTTTTATCCCATGTGTTTTGGACATGTTACCATGAGACAACAGTACTAGGAAAAAGAAATTTAGCTATGTAAATCACAGGGTCAGTAACAAACAAACAAACAAACAAAGAGATCCTAAGGGAGACAATTAACACAATAGCTGTAATTGTGAGGATGGCTCGCAAACCAGACAGTGTTGTGTTCTGTCTACGAGTCCTAATGGACCCCTGAGAAACAAGTTTTAAGTGTGGACATAAGAGGTATTAAGAGAGATGAGCAATAGTTGGTGAGCTATTGTGAACTATTAATGTAACCTTTCTAGCTACAGCACTTTCCTTCCTAATATATTATGAATTCTAGTTTCTATGCATGTCATTGTATTCCCGTTTTGGAAAGAAGATTTAGTTGTGCTGATGAGTTTGGATAAGTGTGCTAAATAGTTTGAATCTTCCCTTTACTGAAGGGAGCTTCCCAGTACACAGGGTAAAACTGCGTGACTTTGAGCAGAACACTGGCTTGTATCATGGATTACCTCCACACAATTAATGGGGGTGAGGAGGTGGGGGTGGGGAGCTGTGTTTGGTGGTCCATACAGCTAAGGGGTTTTTTGTTGTTTTTTGTTTTTGTTTTATTCATCTTTGCAACCCCCCTCTCCACTTATGCTGAAATTATAGCAATTGTTTTCACAATATTGTTAGCTCTTTGAACACTTACAGGAATTGTATAATGCACCTATAAAATCACATGGCAATTTGGGGAATACTATAAAGACACAGTGATTGACAGTGTCACTCTTTGGTCGTTTGGCTCTTTATCTATTTATTTATTTTTTATTTTTTTTACTAAAGTAACAAACATAAGGGAATAAAAATGTAATGAGTAAATGAATATTACAAGTATAGTTCTGTCTAATTTTTGTACCTATGAGCTATGTATAGGTGCTTAGACTATACTGCTACACAGGCAAATGTTTAAAAAATAGATAAGGAATATAAATTGTCTTTTCCACACTGGGCATCAACACAGCCAACCACCTTACAGGGAACCCAGATTACAAGCTCCATTTTTAATAACCTGTTTGGTCAAACGTAACACAAAATTAAGGACCTATGTGGGCAGTCTGAATCCCATAACTGGGTGGGAAGATAGGAGGAGGTTAGGTGGCAGGCTGGGCAGGCTGAGCTGTGACAGTGCAGAGCATTTGGGTTTGGTTGTAATCAGCCGGCTCTTACTTGAAAAGGAAGAGCTTTGTCAGAGGACAAAACTGGCGCTCATTGGCAGGCTTGGCAGCCGTGAGGAACAGCTGTCCATCCTTGATCCCATGGCTATGGTTACATGTAGGCATCGCCCTCTTGCTTCCTGGTATCTGTTATCAAAATGTGGATGTGTGGTAGATCCCAGCTCCTTAACTGAAATGGAGTAACTTTTCTGCTTGTTGGACTAGTGAAGGGAAATTCAACACCAGGGGGCAATGCTACCTCATTTCTCACACCAGTTAAAGCTTTGCTGGCTCCCTGGTCTTTATTCCTATGGCAGGCCAACTCCAGGTACTGGGGGCCCAGTCCTTCTTGGGATCCATCATCATGGAAAATTACATTGGAGCTTCCTGTACCTTCATCACATTTTTAATACTATATGCCAAAAAAAAAAAATACTACGTGCCGCCAACCCACTCCGCCAGCCCTGCCATTTTTTAGTAATAATGAGATGCACATAGTAGAATAGAAACATTAACACTTCTCCCCAAAATCTAACCACTAAGAAAAACCCAAAGAGTAATAAAACAAGCAACATACCACAAAGGAGTTTCTTGTTTTACATTTTAAGAAGTCATAGAAATCGGCAAAAGATCAAATTAAAGCTATTAAAATTATGAGAAAAATGATTGTAACTCTTTAAGTCCACATTAATAAAATAAATTATTTTCTTGGGGGCTTGTACAACTCTTTTCATCATCCATCCATCCATCCATCCATCCATCCATCCATCCATCCGCCCATCCATCCGCCCATCCATTGTTTCAACCACTTTTGTACATTTATTGCCACCATCATTTGGGGGAGGGCACCACTGCCCTCTAGTGGTCGTGGGACTACCCAGCCGTCATCATTTTCAAAACATTTTCTTTCTACTTGAGCCCTTGATATCAGCTCCTTATTTTCCTCCTCTCTCTCCCACCCTCCCTCATGAACCCTTGATAATTTATATTAAAAAAAAATCATGTCTTGTAATGACTGATATCTCTCCTTTTACTCTTCTATTGTTCATGCCCTGGGACAGAGTGGTAAATAGATCATTGGGATCCATTACCCTTTTGTCCCCCCACCTTCCCCTTCCCTCCAGACACCACTACTCTCAATATTGGTCCAGATGGTCTATCTTCCCTGGGTTCCCTGGGTTGCCAGCTCTTACTTGTACCCTTGTACATGTTCTGGTCCAACCAGATGTGTAAGGTAGAATTAGGGTCATGAAAATCCACATTGTATGAACTTTTAGTTCCTGTTAGCAAGGGAGAATCATTCTTTTTTTTTTTTTTACCATAAGGGAAATGAATATTACAATGGCGAGGAAGTCACAGATTAGCTAATCAGTGGTTACTAAAACATTTTTGGGTGTGTGATTTCAAGACCCATGTGTTTAAATAAGAGAAAAAAGGTTTCAATTCCCATAGTGTTACAGTTCTGGAAACCCATTGGTTTTCTAGCTCTGTGAAATGACTTTATGGCACTGGGTTTGGTTTTGGCTTTGTGTATTTATTTATATATGTGGCATTTAGCTTATTGAAATGTAGAATTTGTAACACTTATCTAGGCCCCACAATGTGTTTAAACAGTTACCACTGAATTGATTCTAACTCACAATGACTTTATATGGACTCTGAATATTTTGCTATCTTCTTATTGTGGAGCATACTCTACTTATGGAAAATTGTAGATCCAGTGTGACATTTTTGATGTACTATTTATACTTAACTGTGAACCCACATATTTATTTATCCTTGATTATAAGTAATATCAGAATATTTTACATTTCTGATTTCATTTTAATCCTTATAGGACATGGTCTTTGATTTTCAGAATTTTCCTTGATATCAGAGTTGTTTTTATTACAATTTGAGTTCGAGGTTGTTTGTTTGCTTTATTCCTTCCACTTCTCTTTCTTTCTTTCTTTCTTTCTTTCTTTCTTTCTTTCTTTCTTTCTTTCTTTCTTTCTTTCTTTCTTTCTTTCTTTCTTCTTTTTTTGTGGTATCACTACCCTGGTGGGAATCCCAGCCTTGCTCCCGGGGAGCTGCTGCTGGATTCAAACCGCCAACCCTGTGGGCCACAGTCCCGCACACAACCACTAGGCCACTAGGGTCCAGCCTCCACTTATTTCTTATATGCTTTTCTTTGCCTGTTTGCCTTTCTACTACAGGATTTTCAGTTACCTGTAAATGGACTCTGTTTCCCATATTTTATTTTTAGTTCTATCCCTCTCATAGTGTCCATTTCCTTATAAATTTCTATGACACCTTCCCACTTTTTTGGTACCAACTGTTCCTCCTACAGCATTTTGATTCTCTGTTGTAACTGATAATCTGTTGCAATCATTACGCAGAACTAATTATGGGGAGTTATTAGTAATTTTAGCAGAATCAGAAAACATTAGCGATACAGAGCTATTTTCACAGAAATACTTCTAACCAACAGTCAAGTCTCCTCCTCGGTGTCTCATCTAGGTCCATTGTTCTTTCCCTGAGCCATTCTGCTTCCTGATCTCAGCACTGTGTCTCTGGTCTCTGCATGGCATTGTCACTGGTGTGTCTACTGCAATCATCACTTCAGATAGGGACCCCTGCTGGTGGCTCTTCTTTCTTGCCCAAGGTGGTATTTCTGCATCTGCCTCTGAGATCGCTCTCAAACCCAGAAAAAGAATGAGTTGACCAATCCACAAGTTAGAGTTTTCTTCACATTACTTACATATCCCTACCCACTTATTGGTGGGAATTAACAAAGATCTTGGGTGGAAGAGTCATACCAAGCTTTATCCCTTCGCCAAACTTTCTGATTTAAAATGCTGACTTCTTATCACCTATTACAATGAACCTTGATGTCCTTACTCAGCAGGTATTAATAAAGATATCATAACTTCAACTGCTTCTCTACAGTTAGGAGCATTACACTGAAAAGCTGCAGTTTTCTTTATTTATTAAGCATTCATTTTTTAAACAATATGGTAATTTTGGATTTATGGAACAAGTCTCATTTGTAGGCTTGTTTTTAGTTTGCTTTTTAACCATATTTTTTATTTAATTATTAGGCTGCTTGCTATTACTTCATGAGTAAAGTTCCCTAACATAGTTTTTCTGTATTTATATGGGCATAGTTTTGAAGACATGATAACTAACTAGCTGACCGAGAGATAGATGATTCTCTACTGGGTATCAATTGAACCCTCTGAGACACAGGAGGAGGGATTTCACTACCAACAGGAGTCAGGAGTGGAGTACATCCACTAGACCCCAACATTCCTGCAGAGTGAACCTTCTTGATTAAGAAGACAGTTCTGAAAGAGGAGCAGTAACACCAATAATAGAGCCCCAGGGCTAGCGCATACAATGGAGTAGTGCAATTACGAGTCCAGAGCAAGGGAAGCTGAACACTTTGGTACAGGAGAATGGATTGTTGAGATGGGTGCTCTGGGGCACTTAATTCAGGGAGCTAGGCTCCCTGACTCACAGAAATGAGTGCCATTGGTTGAGGCTTACCGTGAAAAAGTATGATCCTTTGAGCATTTATTAACAGCCCCTAAAAGATTCCTGTAACATGTCTTGACTGAACAACTATATCATGAACATTTCTAACCTGCATTGTAACCTGTACCTTCCTAATTATAACTCTGTCATTGACAGCATTGTCTTTGAGTTCTGTAGATGATAAGTGCATCTATTAGAACTTATATGAAGAAGAAGAAACTGCTATGGGAGACAGATTTTAAAAAGTAGCGAGGACATTGTGTGATAGAACAATGACAAACATAGGGTTCAAAAAGTGTATGTAAAAAGTTTAACATCTTTTATATTTTCCCAGGAAACTCTCAAAGCCCTCTCGTATGTATGCATGTGTATTGTACATAAGAACTTCACATAAAATGCAGAGAAACAGACTCTACTCAGACTATCTAGATAGAATGTGAATTATGTGTGCACACATGATTTCTAAACAGATAGTTGCAGTGTTCTACTTTTCAAATATAAAGTCTAGAAAACAACAGGGTATAAAGAATTTGGGAAGAAGTGAAACTTGGAGATGAAAATAATAATACTGAATAGTGTATGTTGGTTTTTACTAACTCTCTGCAAAAATTGAAGCAAGTAGGATGTTGACTTTTTATAAGGTTTAGGAAAAAAACAACATAACTCCATGCTGGTATATTTTGTTACAGCCTGGAGTGATTTTTCTATTTGTATTTTATTATCTACCTGTGTTATTGGAAAGAATGTCCCCATGGCCATTCAAAAGCAATGTTAACTGCAGATTCTTTCAAGAGAAGCACTTCTTTCAGTTCATCGGGAGTACTATGAATATCTCATTTAAAGAGAAAATAGAATTTCCCCAAGTTGTTGTTACTTGCTCACAAAGTGTACTATTTTTTCCAGTTTATAAGACTCTCCAAACAAGTCTAAAAACCATAGTCAGCATGTGGAAATATATTTGAAAATCACATTAGAAGGAGAAACAAAGAATAGACCTTGCAAGTCTATATACCAAAGGCTTTATTACAAGTTGAATGTTTAAAATCTTTCAATTATTTTTGTATGAATTCATTGCTAAACCTTTATTATTGATTAAATTATTTTCCAAATTATGTTTTTCTAAAACATAAGTTGCTTTTACAATCATAATTTGAATATTCAAATGTATGTTATCAGAAAATAGTTGAAGGCCTTTCATTCCTTTTGCTGTAAATGATTTTATTATCAACACACTGAAGTATCCATGATGCTTAATAATGTACTTAAAGTGTGCTTTATTTAAAACATTTTGTTTTCTATTAATTTTTGAAAAATATGATGAATTCAAATAATTAATTTACATTATTAATTATTAACTATAAAAATCCTGGTTATTGAGCAATGTAAATTATTTAAGCTTTACTATCAATAAATTTATACTTATACTATGGCAATTTTTTTCTTCACTAGAAATTCATCTTTATTATAATATCTGAGGATTTAAATCTATACAAATAAGTACATTGCAACATTGCCTGCCATCTTATAGTAAACAAATATTTCATACTACTTTATTCTTTAATTGCTATCTCTTTAAGTGTATCATTGCATGACTTATCCTCAAACTATTTATAATTATGAAATGATTCCAAAATATTTGTTGACACCAAGACACACTTTTAAAAGTTGATGAATAGCTATCCTATTTATTTCTTAATAATGTCTGATTCCATCTTTAAAACTTATTTTTATTTATCTTCTCTTTGATATAATTTCTGAGAAATTGAGAACTAATTTATACTCATAAATATGTATGTATGTTAGAAAGTGCAATTCTTTACTATTTGATTACTAAATTGCTTATGTTTTTGTCATACTGTGGTGGCTTCTGTGAGGCTGTGATATTGGAAGCTGTTACACTCATTTTTCAAATGCTCTGTCAATGGACTTTCCAATGCCTGCAGGTCACCCAGAGTGAACAGGCCTCCATGGAGCTTCCAGACTAAGAATAGACGATGAAGAAATAGTCGATTGCCCTGTCAGAGGAAGTAGCAGCTGGAAACCACATGCATAGTTTCCAAACATCGTCAGATACTGAAATACCTAATGAATTGAAGCAGGACATTGAAAGACACGGTGATGGAAGATGGGCCTTGGGGGTCAGAGGGCACCCAAAATGTGCCTGAAGAGGACCTGCTTTCTCAACGGGGAGTGTGGCCTGCGTGGTGTAAAGCTCATGGGAGGGGAGGCTTTGGGAACTTCGTTTGGCAATGGGGGTACTACTCAAGAGAGAAGAAACATTTAGAAAAATCTACTAATAATCTACTTATAAAACTTAGAATGTATTAAGCAAAACTCTAGTAAAATTAAAAGTCATCAAAAATGAAAAGCAATGCATATAAATTGATATAGCAAACATGAGCGAGCTGAAATGGACTGACATTTGCCATTTTGAATCAGAAAATCATAGGAGCTACTCTGCTGGGAGGATCACAATCAAGAAGAATGGCATTGCACTCACAGTCAAAAGGAAATTTCACAATCACTGTGTTAGGATTATATCTATCCACCTTCAAGGAAACCCAATCAATATAGCAAACTTATGCACAATTACAAAAGCTAGTGATGACAAAATTGAAAAATTCTACCAAGGAATTCAGTCAGAAATTGATCAAAAATGCAAGCAAGATACGTTGATGATTGTTGGTGATTAGAATGCAAAGTTGAAAAGGTAGAAGTCAGACAGTTATTGGAAAATATGGACTTGGTGATAGAAAAGAAGCTGAAGATCTCATGATAGAATTATTGAAGGCCAACTTCTTAATCTAATGGAACTGTGAATGGATCTAATGGAACTGTGCATGCATCAAGAGGCAGTTATACAAAAAGAATATGGGAATATTTCACAGTTTAATATCAGAAAGGGTATGTGTCAGGGTTTTATCCTCTCATCATACTTATTCAATCTATATGCTGTACAAATAATCTGAGATCTGGACTATATAAAAAAGAAAAGAGTATCAAGATTGGGGAAAGACTTTCTAAGAATTTGAGACATGCAAGTGACACAAGCTTGCATGCTATTGAAGATCAAGGATGATCTTCATAGTCTTCGATAAGGCTTATAATTCCATGTAAAGAAACTGAGTCCTCACAAATGGACCCATAAGTAACATCATGATAAATAGAATAAAGTTTTTGTCTTGTTTGGATCCTTGACCAACGCTCATGGAAGCAGCAGCCAGGAGTTCAAAGGATGTCTTGTATTAGATTAACTGGTTGCATAAGACTAGTTAGAGTACTGAAAAGCAAATACACATGAAAGATAAATACCCATGTACAAATTGCTACTGTCAAACCTAGTTATGTTCATAGGTACACTACCAGTCTTCCACTTCCCATACACACTCACCCTACACATATGTGTGTGTATATATATATATATCATAGTTATTGCAGAATTGTGTATATAAAAGCATTTGCTGCTATGTGCTTAGTTGTTGCTCTACTCTGAGTGCTTTCTCCTGCCTCCATCATTTTTCAAACTCAATTTGAAAAATAATGTATCAAAAGCTGTACTACTAACTTTCTGGATTAACTTCATAATAAATGTATTAAAAGTGCATTGAATTCAAGATTAACTTGGAAATATTCAAAGATGGTTTCATTGAACATAAATGTAATCAGAAGGTTATGCTATTTCCAATTCAAATATGTTCATATTTAAACTTTAAGCATATATATATAAAACAATGCCTTCATATGTAATTTTCCAAGTTTTTATTGAATTGAATATGAATAACTTATTAGAAGTCTTTAAAAATATCAGGCATAAAATTATTCATTCTTAATAATATCCAATAGTTTATAATGTACTAAAGCTTACCTCAGTTTAAGAAAAAAATCTATCTAAATCTATAGCACCTCCATTTTTCCATCTGTTATTCTTCCTCAATCTTAAACATGCATCAATACCTTACGCTTGCTTTCAGATGGAAATTTATGGATCCTTTGATGGCCATACAACAGCTGAAGAATCAGGAGAACTTAACACTTAGCTCCTTTGTCTCTTAAACCATATGGTCACTAATCATTGTATGATTCATTATAGCTTCACCTCTATATGTAGTTCATCCAAAGAGTCCCCAAACACTCAGTCATGTGACCCTTTGGCCTCTGCCTGCCTAACAGTCTCATAGGAATGATTTTTTTATCTGTGCTCTCATTGTCGTCTTTTCTCGACCTCTGGTGCCTCTGTTCATCGGTTCCATCCTTCAGAAAGGGACCTCGAATCTGTTTCTCTTGAAATGGTCCTGGAATTTCTCTTGTTCCTGTGTAGATGACTCATTCTTATATCCAAGGTAGTGGCAACTAACACTCAACAATTTCAGTTACACTTCTATTTCTGTTGCACATGCCCTATTTGCATATCATTCAGTGGAAGTTAATTTCTTGACTGCTTATTCCATATGCATTGATTGTGGAGTCAAAGCAAATGTTAATAACTAATTTCTTCTCCTTTTATCACAAGTGCTGTCTAGTAGTCTACTTGTGAGGATTCTGGTAATTTTGCATTGAATTCCAGTCCATACTGAAAACTAGTCTTAGTTTTTCATTGGCAAGTGCTGCAAGACTACCTTGCTTAAATTTTCGTGAGCAATATTGTTGTATCTGAATGCCACAGTTTGTTAGTAACTTTTCTTTCCATACAGAGGCCTCATTTTGTAGTCCAGCTTCGCAGATGATTTGCTCAACAAACTCACTGAAAAGAGTCACACCTTTCTTGATTTTAAACCATATAGTATTTGCTTGTTTTGTTCAAAAGACTGCCCCATTATCGATGTACATATTTTGTATGCATACAATCAAGTGCTCTGGAATCCCCATTCTTTATGATTTATACATCACAATCAACACAGGATAATGTTTTTGCATAATCAATAAAAAGAGATAATCATCTTTCTTCCATTATTTGCTTTCTGTTAAGATTCATATAAAATCAATAATGATTGATATACATATTTTCTGAGTCTGGCTTAAATTTCTGGCAGCTCACTGTCAATGTTATTCTGAAACTATTTTAAAACAATATTCAGAAAAAACATTGTTTTCACAGGATATCGCTTGCTCCTTTTTACCTAGTGCTGGATTTCTTTGAAATGAACACAACCATGGATCCCTTCCAGTCAAATGGCCAGGTAGCTGTGCTGTCTTCCAAATGTCCCGGTGGAGACAAGTGAGTGCTTCCAAGACTGCACCAGCTTGTTGTTGACACATTTCAAGTGGTATTCCATCAATTCTTAGCAATTTATATTTGGCTAATTCCTCCAGGGAAAATTGAATTTCTTTCTTAAATATTACTCATTCTTCATAATTTGCTACCTCTTGGAATGATTGAAGGTTAGCAAATTATTTTTGGTGCAGTCATTCTATATTCACTTTATCTTTCTTAAAGATGCTATTCACAAAGGTATTTAACTTATAATCAATAAAAGCCATTTATAATGAAATCATATTAAATAACTACTTGATGCATAAATCAATGTTGATTATTCTGTATCTGCGATGAAAAATTGTGAGACTATCTCATCTGAAAATATGTTGAAATGTTTTTATCATGTCGTGCTATGAAGTAAAATTTAGTATTTTAGAATGTTTTATTAAGACAACTTAAAAGTGTCAAGGAGTTGTGTAAGAAGAATAAATATAACTAATCACATTCAAAGATCTGAAAAAATATACCAATGAATTAGGCAAGACTATTTTTAGCCAGAATGATAGTAACATGCTAATGTTTATGTCCTACCTATGAAAGGATTCTTTATACCTCCTTCATCCGGGTCTTCCTAAGCCAAGAGTACCGTAGCACTTACCTTTTATAGCGCCAGCTCCATCAACAGTCTTTTAGGAGTTACGTCCCACATTAGTCATGCATTTATCATCTACACATGTTTAAGTTACCTAAATGTAATATCTCAATAAGTAGATAGACAAAACTGGTTCAATTGCAATAACAAGCACTGCAAAAAAATATGTCATTTATGTTAGTGATGTTCTTTCATTTATCCAAGTTTTTCCCCGCCTGAAAATGATCATGTTTTCCCACTGATAGTTATAAACTAATTTGAGACAATGGATAAAAAGTAAACTTTAGTACCTCTGAAACACAGAATTCCCCCCCCCCAAGGATATCTATTTATTTTTTACAAATCAACCTTATCACCTTCAAAGTACTCTCCATTGCATTTAATAAATTTGTCATATCTGTGATTCCATACCTGTAAACACTTTTCAAACTCATTTGTTTGGATGGCTGAGAGCACCACCTCCAATTTTTTCTTCACCTCTTCTTCATCATCACATTGCTCTTCTTTCATGTCTCTCTTCATTAATGGAAACAAAAAGAAATCACAGGTACAGCAGTCAAGTGAGTAAAGTACGTGGGGTGAAATACACAAGCTGTTCCTACCAAAAACTGGTGCAGCGACATGGATGCCTGAGCAAGTGCATTGTCATGGCAGCAGAACCAGTCCCCTGTCTGCCAAATCAGGCCCCTTTGGGTCACATATTGTGATGCTATCTTTCTGTAACCTCTAATTGGAAAGTCTGACCTGGTGGAACAAACTTCAAATGTTTTATCCCTCTCATATCAAAAAAAAAAATGAGCATTGTCTCAATCTTTGATGTCACTTGTGTTTTTTTGGAGCCAGGTAGTGATGGTATTTCCACTGGTTTGATAGGTGTTTGCTTTTAGAAACTGGAATTGTACCATGTCTCCTCACAAGTAATCACACTGGGCAGAAAAAGTTTGGGTGGCTTTGGACCTGTTTTTGCAAATCACAACATTTTTCTCCTTGAAGCTCTTTATGCTGATATATCAGAATCTGAGACACAAATTTTGAAGTGAACCTTCTCATTCCTAGACCTTCCATTAAAAGTTGCTGAACCGCACTCCTAAAGAATCCAGATAATGTTCCCATCACTGCAATGGTCCATTGCTGATCTTCAAGCACAAGTGCAAGAATTTTATTGAAATTTCCATCTATTCAGAAAGTTCATGGGCATCCAGAATGAAGTTTCTCATCAACTGACATTCTCTTGTTTGAAAAACAAATCACACAGTTTAATTTTTTTTCCATAGTGCTGTCCATGTTACATGTGTTCAACATCACAACAGTTCTGTAGCACTTTTTCCCAAGCAGGAAACAAAACTTCACTCTTGCACACAGTTCTCTTAAATTGGCCATCACAAAAAACAAGGTTGGAGAAAAACCTTTTGCAAAAAAAATTCACTCATTTTTCGGGGGTGCCCCCTGATGTATATGAACATGATATTTCTTTAAGTAAAATAGATGCTTCCCTTTAATAAACCTTATAGAATGTATATTAGTAATAAAATATTAAAATTAAATATTTAGCTCTTCTAAGCTTAATGATAATATATGAGAAAGCATTGTATAAAATTCTTAAAACAAATCTATAATATATGAAATATTACCTATCTCCAACAAATAATAAAAGTTTGTTCAGAGGATTTGTATTATTTATCAAATTTAATTCACTTGAAGTGACTTGAATCTTTAATGCCTTTAAATTTGGGCACACAGCACCACATCTAATGAAAGTATACATTCGAGGAATACCAGGCGAAGTGTATTAAACAAGACTAAACAGCTTGATAGAATTCTCTTGTTTCCATATGTAATTATTAAATATAGTAAACAGAAAAATAAAATTAACTTATTTTTGTTCTAAATATCAAACTGTTATATACTACTGAACAGCAATATATAAATATTATTTGAAAAAGAAAAAATCTCCCTTTTATTGGTTGCTTTATGTTTATATTATCTGTGGTCATACTTATGTTAATTTTATGATTGAGATGTAGGAGTGGAGTCTAGCCTGTTAATCTGGAGATAGCCATTGAGTAACCAATGAGGCCTCTGAGGGCATGATTTTCTCCTGATACGTCTGGGAAATCTCACGATTTTTCTCTCATGTAGATGAGATGCTATCTCCCCAGTTGTTGGAAATTAGTCTCAGAGATGATTAATCATGGACAAGACAATATGGCAAGGTCTGAGGAACCAGAGAAGCCACACGGCTTGGCCCTGATGGAGCCAGACCTCTGAAGCAGGAGAGGCCACGTGGGGAACCCTGCCAGCGATGAGTTGCTTCTGCCACCACTGGATGTTGTTGATGGACCCTGGGCCCTGGAAGCGAGGAGCCATGGAAGAGACCCCTGCCAGCGCCGGGATTCTGCACCCAATGACCTGTGACTTCGGGGGTCAGAAGGAGACATTATAAACTAGTATCAGGCATATGGGCTAATATCAAACTTATAACATTTAACTGGACTGGTCTGGGATGCTTTCTCAGTGTTCCGTTCCTTTTGTATATAAACCCTTTCCTTATATCCATATGCGTGTCCATGAAATTTGTTCCTCTAGCCTGCCCAGAATAACAGACTAACTCTTGTTTAAAAAAGCAAATTATGGCTTGCTAAGATATGCCTTTAATAATATACATGAGCTCTGGAGAGTCTATTGCAAGGGGAAAAAAGCTGAAACAAGAATAACATCTTTTAAAGAAGCAGCATTTAATGGTGCCTATGAACTTACAAGCCTTTATGTCCCCGTCCTGCTGAAATGAAATGCACTTTGTATTTCAAAACTGGAAGAAGGGAAAAATGTCATTTCATTGAAATTCATCTTTTATTAATAAATAAAATGCTCTCCTTTTCTAACAGCCTCTATGTTATCTGTATTCATAAACAACATAGGTCTGTGGTAGTTAGATAAATTTGTGTCAAATAGCCCCTCCTGACTAGGGGGAGTCAAACTTGCTAACCGAGTCTCAGCCAGATGACTCCTTAATGGAGCAAGAGTGTGAGGCACGGGGAATTGCTCTCTTTCCTGTTCACCTTTCCACATGCTGGCCACCCTGAGAGCCTCCAGGACCCTGCCACGCTTCTCTCCACCCCGGATCCACACGACTTGGCACCACTGCCCTCTGACCTGCCTGCATTCCACATCGCTGTACCTGGCTATGTGAGCCTGAGGAAGGACTAATGGACTAGTATCAGCCTTAGAGTTTTGAGGAAGACTGGGCAGAGGTGATCCTTGATTTATAATTACTTCTTTATATATAGCTGTTTCCTGTATATACATGGCTGTCTCTGGATTTGTTTCTCATGTCAAACCAACCTAACGCAGGTTGTAACAATTAATGCATTGCTTTGCAATTTTCTCTTTTGTCATAAATTTCCTTATAATTCTCCTGTTTCATTCTCAGACTATTCTTTCTGATTAAAAATATTTTTAAATTACAATTTAATTAATGTTTCTCCACTGTTGTATTTTGAATAATATTAACCTCTTGAAATGCAGAAATCTATCTGATATATGTTTGTACAAAGTTATATGGGCCACTTGTTATTGTTCCTTGTTTTTCAAAGCTGCTTTTAACTCCAACTCCTTCAAATTTTAGGGACTACAACAGAGAAAATTTCCACCATTGTCTTGTGTTGCAACTAGAATTTTGTTGCTTTTATTAAATCTAGTGTTCAATATCAGTTAGACTAAAATTATTAACTTCTGAAAGTTTAGGGAAAGGATTCAATTAACAAGGGTAGGCTGCCTTTAGACCTTTCTCAATTCACAATAAAGATTTCTTTACTGCATAAGTACTCAATGCTGAATTAAGTTTCCCAAAGTAAAACACTCAATAATTCTGAGTATATAAGACATCTATGAATATTAACTAAATCTTTTTCCCAGTGTGAAGCCATAATTCACATGATCACCATCAAGTAGCTAAATATTCTTATAAATATTTTCTCTTTTGTCCTTTCATTTTAAAACTACAATAATGCCTTAGTTTCTTAGAGTTGCAATAATAAAATTCCACTAAGTTGACTACTTTAAAGAGCATATGTTCATTATCTAACATTTAAGAAGTTTAAATCAGGTTATAGGTAAACTGAAGTCTCTGAGAGAAGGACTATTCATGTCTCTTTCTTAGTGTATGGTTTCTGCAAGTAATCGTTGGCATTTCTTTGCTGTTTGTAGATGTGTATCTTTGTGTGGCATTTTTGCCTTGTGGACTTCTGTGTCTATTCTTTGCTCCACCCTCTTTTATAAAACAACTTTCGGGAGGATTTAGCAACTATCCTGCCATGGAATGTTCTAAATAATCTAATTTTATTTTCAGGGAAAGACTATTTCCAGAAAGGTCCCACTTACAGGTAAAAGGGCCATATCTTTTATTAAGGAGGGGAGGGGGAATGGAGGAGATGAGCATATAATTGAACCTATAAAATTTCAATAATTGCTATTGGTCAAAATTAATTTAAGCAAAATGTTTACTCTATTTGTTTTATCATCTAAATTTAGCATTTAAGTAAATTTCCCCATAGACCTGATGACTTGTGCTCCCATAAGTACTTAGTCACATTCCCTAACTCCTAAGAAATCATGAAAATTATGTTTCCCTTTCATAAAACTTATAAGATATGCACTATTGGTAATAAAATTTAAAGTTTCAATATATTTTTGGTCTTTCCATGCTGAACTCTACTATTTAAGAATGAGCTGTAGTTTGAAATCTTTTCAACAGCCCTACAATATATGAAATATTATCCATGTGCATAAGGTCAGAAAACTTTTTGAGAGGGTCTATATTATTCATCAGATATTATCAAATAATTCAACTGCAGTAATTGTAAAGAACTCTGAGCAATCCTGTGGATGCAGTACAGGAAAATGTTTGGCCTTTTGCCACATTACAATGCTTTCTTAGCCTATAAACATATGGACTGCTAAACCATTGCTAGCATTGCTAGCAAATCATGATAAAACAAAGCTAATTGAATCAATCACAAGGATTGACATATAACTTCCTTCCAGGGGGACAAACAACACAAAAGTGGGTGAAAGGCAAAGAGGATGATGTAAGATATGAAAATAATAATCAATAATTTATCTAGGGCTTGGGAAGGGGGTGGGTTGGGGGTGGAGAAATGGGGAGCTGATATCAGAGACTCAAGTGGGAAGAGAATGCTTTGAAAATGATAAGGGCAGCATACGTGCAATGTGCTGGACACAGAGGATGCATGTATGGATTGTTATAAGCAATGTAAGAGCCCCAAATAAAAGTATTTAGTAAAAAACTAATATTTCTACATACTCTAGAAATTGCAAATCTGGGCTATTACAAGAAAATTAGAGCAAAAAACTGAAATATTTCCCAAACTTAAATCTGTGCCATAAGAAATTCTTTCAGGCTTTTGATTTTGCAATATTTTATAAATTTAAATTGGGAAGAATAGACAAAAATGGTTGTGTATGGACAAAAACGGTGGTGTATTCTGACAACTCATAAGGTCTATCTAGCAATAAAGACAGTAAAATGTGCTTGGCTAAGATGACAACAAGGCTACAAAGTTTACCTTAGCTTTGAGAGACTGGAGAGAGTATACAAAATTGATAGAGATGGAGAGAGACAGGTCTAAAACTGAGGCTAAGAGCTTTTCACCTAGTTCTAAAAAGGGGGAGAAATCCTGAATTCATATAATGAGCTAAGTGTGAATGTGCCCCTGATTGTTTGGAAGTTAAATGCTCTCATCTATCCCAATGTCCCCAAGTCCTTCATACCAAAGGCCCATTGACCATTTTACACACCCCACAGCCAAAACTGGGGTCCCGTGGATCATCATCCTTCTCATCCTCAGTCATTCCTGGTACGCACCCACAGGATGGTGACACGAGCCTCTCTCCACAAGCTACAACCACTGAAACCCCACTGGACAGTTCTACTCACTTTCCCCTAACCACTTACAATGGATCTCTATGAAATAGGAAGACCATTCCCTTTGCCCACCATACTGAGCTAGGGTCTGTTTTCCAGTCAACCATCTTTGGAAAGAGACTGCACAAGAGCAGTATCTGCTCTTCCACTCATGCATTCATGCCCAAGCCTTTCTCTTCTACCTGCAAACTCTCATCGGGGCCATATCAAGGACCAGAGAATGCAATACTAGCTTTTTAAACACAGCCATCCAAGAGAAACAAATATGAAAAGAAGCTGTAATTCAAGACCAACCATGTTATAAATAGTAAAGGCAATCAACAGAGATATCAACAAGAAGTTAACATCTAGGTCACCACCACTCCAAAGTCAGCACAGATACAGAAACAGTCAAAGTAAAACAAGTCTGAAAGACTGAAACCAGACCACCAGTGGTATCAATTTATAAACTAAGGCAATTACATGTAAAAATTGGCAATATTGTAGCTACAAAGATTTCATTTGCATAGGATGTTAAGTCAATCCCCAAACAAAATTTTAAACATGGAAAGAAAATGATAATTTATAAGATAAACAAAGAGAAAATTAATAAACCTAATCAAAATTACAAAGGGGGAAAAATTTAAAAAGTAGTAAACACTAATGCAATATCAATTTATAAAAAGGATAACTAACAACCAAAACAAATTTAGCAAAAAAAAAAAACTATGTGGAACATAGAAACCAGAAGTACAATAAATGGAAACATGTAATGACTGTACTAAATGCATACTTGTTGACAATTATAGTAAAGCTAGATATATTAAATGCATCATACAAAATACAGTGGTAGCAGAATGGTTAGGACCCACCAATATGTTGATTAAGATATCCTTGTTTCAGAAAAAAGACTAAATATTAAGCCAAGGAAATATACATTCAGATAATGGCAATCAAAAGTGGGAGTAGCAATACTAATTTACAATAAAATGAACTGTAAGATAAAAACCAGCATGAGGCCAGGAAAGACATGATGAAGTGATTAAATGAAAAAAGTAACATACACAATAAGGATGTATGCACTCAGAGAGTCTCAAAATACCTTTATCAAACTAACAGAATAGAATAAAGAAATAGATAACTCTATAACAATAGTGAAAACTTTAATGCAGCATTTTTGATGATGGACTGCTGAAGTAAAAAGAAATTTAACAAGGAAGCACAACTATACAGCAAAATCTATCAAATTGTCATCATTGACATATACAATGCAGTCCACCACCAACAGCACAATATGTTTTCTCTCCCAACACACATGAAGTATTTTCCAGAATATAAAATATGCTAGGCTACGAATGAATATTCATCAAAATACCAAAATACCATAAAACATCTTTTCACACACAATACACAACACAATAGTATTAAAATTAGCGATATAAAGTTAAGGAATAAAAATATCATGTGAGTGGAAATTGAATATTAAAATACCATAGGACTGCCTAGTAATAGAACTTTTTAAAATCCTTTAATAGAACTAGAATAAAACAGAGCAAATACAGCAATATTCCAAATCTTTGAGATTCAGAAAAAGTAGAGTTCAGAGGATAATTTGCATCAATAAATGTTCTTTAAGATAAGATAATAAAAGTTTAAGAACCAAAAATAAATACTTAACATTTTCAAAAACTTATAAAAAGAATAATAAAGTACACCTACAGCAGCTAGAAAAATAATAATGAAGACTAAAGCATAATCAAATAAGCCAAAAATCAGAAAGGCAATGAAAACTACAACTAAATGCTATATTTTTTAAATGTACGTAAAATGAACAATTTGACAAGCCACTAGCAAATCTAGCACAGAGAAAAAGATGATGCAAATACAATTAATACAAATTTAAATGTGTGAGGCCACAAAGGAAATACTGAAAGTTTTAAAAGATAACAGAATATTATGAAGAATTATACTACAATAAACTTGAAAACCTTGAAGGAATGGAAAAAATTCTATAGAGGCACAATATACCTAACTTAATACAGTTGCAGTAGAGAATTTGAACTGACTCCTAGCAAAAACTAATTGGAATTTAATCTCTTAGTTAAAAAAAAAAAACAAATAAATCTACACATCCTAACCTGATAGTGTCACTGATGAATTCTACCAAATGGTACTCAAACAATATCAGATAATAGAAAAGAAGTACTGCCAAGTTTGTACTATAAAGCCAGGATAATCCCGGTACCAAAGGCAAACAGCAAAGAAAAGTAAAACAACAAATTTCCATCAAGAACACAAAAATTCTCAACAAAATCATACTCACTAGAATTCAGTTTTATATCAATAAAAATGCATCACGACCAAGAGAAATACATATTACATATTCCAGGGTGGCTCAACAATAGTGTCTCTCAGGATAATCCACAACAAGAATAAAACAAAAGGTTCACATGATCAGCCCATGTGATTAAGTTCAACATGCATTCCTGATTTTAAAAAATCTCAGAAAACTAAGATTAGAAGGGAAACTTATCCAAGTAATAAAGGGTAGGTAGCCAAAACAACAGTTAACATTATACCCGATGGAGGAAAAGTGAAAATTTTCCCTCTAACAATGGGAAACAAAGGTGCCCCTTTTCCTACTTTTATGTGATATGGTACGATAAACTTAAATAAAGCAATACATCAATGAAAGTAACAAAGAACCATTCATATCAGTAAGATATGAGTAAAACTTTCAATATTTCAGATAATATGAAACAACACACATATACAACATAAACATTTTATAAGAAAACTACTGGAATTAACAGAAGAATTCAGCAAAGCAGTATAATACAAGATCACTGTAAGAAATAAGTTGAATTCTACAACATCAACAAAGAGAACATTAACAAGGAAATTAGGCAAATGTTGCAACATCCAATCACATGTCTAAACATATAATTGAGAATAAATCTACACAAGAAAATAACAATCTATATAGAACTTCCAAGAAACTGCAAGAAACCAAAAGAAATCTACACAACACCTCAAGGTTAAGAAAGACTTAACTCTTTGAAATTATTAAAGATATTATGCAATCCTAATACACATCCTGACAGCATTCTTTAATGAGAGGAGAAAATTCATTGTCAGAAAGGGGCCCTGAAAAGTAAGAAATAAAGCAAGAGACTTTACAAAACCTGAACTCAGAATTATAATGCTGTGAAAGTCAAAATGAAAGGTATGCAGTTCAGTAGAACAAAATGAAATATGATAAGTTGTACCTATGTATTTTTTAAGCAAGAAGCTTAGAGAAATTCTACAACATCAACAAAGAGAACGTTAACAAGGAAATTAGGCAAATGTTGCAACATTTATCAGATAACACTTTAGTTATTCCCCAAAGTAGCCCACTAGTCAGTAAGAGAGAGGAAGCCTATGAGGAAAAGAGGATTTCCTAATACATTGGGCATGTGCTAGGAGACAAACAGAAAAACATGTGCAGTAAGAATTAGTGACCAATGTGCATAGGAACTAGCCCTGTCACACACTCCCCAAAAAGCCCATCAATGCACAACCACTCTCTCCCAGAAGAAGGAGGAGGAGGGCCATCCAGGAGGAAGGAGATACAAAACCAAGGGCCACCAGCCCCTCCATACTCCCTGTGGAGACAGCCTCTTCTTGCCTGGGAGAAAGGACTATTGAAAACTTTACTTGCTCTCTCTTCTGTGCTTTTTCAGTGTGGATTCTGCCCATGTCAAGAAGCAAGAACTTAAGAACAGCATGGGAAACCTCACGCCCAATTAGGGGCAGCGCTGGTCTTTGACAAAAGGTCAGACCCATGAATGGATAAGAGTCTCTTCTCAACAGATGGTGCCCTCGCAGCTGGTGGTCTTCCTGTGGGAAAATGATGAGAGGCCATACCTCAAATCATACAGAAAAGTTAAATCAAATTAATTAAAGAGTCAAATATGTAGCCTAAAACGATGAAGATTTGGGCAGGAAAAAAAGGATAATTTGATGGTCCTTAATTGATGTCAGAAAAGTAAGGGGATGGAAGGTAGAATTCAGAGGTCTAAACATTTTCCACAAACTTCTTGAAGCCCTCCCGTAAATAATAAATACAACTAAAAATGTGAACAAATACAAAGTAGAACTACATAAATGGGACCTCCCGAATCTTAAAAACAAATATGGGGAGCTGGAATTTAAAAAAAAAGAACTAGAGGAAAGGTGGAAAGAGGAGCTTATACCAAGGGTTCAAATAGAAATTATTTGGAAATGAATATGATACCATGTGCACAGATATGCTTGATGCAAATAATGTATTGAGTGTTAGAAGAGCCCAAAATCTATATTTAAAAATAAGATTGTGGATGTTAAAGGATTTCATTTTACTCAGGTTATCAATCATTGGTCATGGAAGCAGCAGACAAAAAATCAAAAGATAACATCACATTGGAAAAATCTGCTGCAAAATTCCTCTTTAAATTGTTAAAGACAAAGATGTCTTGAATACTAAAGTGTGGTTAGCCCAGGCCATAGTATTTATTTTTTTGTTTGTTTGTTTGTTTGTTGCTTTGAGGAAAGTTTTATTTTCTACATCCTAAGGAAGCACTGTAAATGGAGCCATGGCTAAATGAATTTAAAAGCTTTTCCAACACAAAGCATGTAACAGATAAGAACTAAACTATGAGCTTGTTTGAAAACAGAGAACACTCAAACTTTTCTTGGTGTTTAAAGTTTGTTCTTAACCTTAAAAAAGCAAAAGGCTCACATTTCAAGTTACCGTATATACTTGTGTATAAACTGCATTTTTCAGTACATTTTTAATGCAGTTTTGTGGTACAATTAGGTTCCTTCGCTGATATTCAGCTTGGTTTATACTCAGATATATACGGTACTTCTTTCAAGGGTGTGTGTGTGTGTGTGTGTGTGTGTGTGTGTGTGTGTGTGTGTTTCCTATAAGGGTGCTCAACCTGTGTGTCTTGACCCCTTTGGGTGTTGAATGACCCTTTTACAGGGAGCACCTGATTCATAAAAGTAGTAAAATTACAGTGATGAAGTAGCAATGAAAATAATTTTATGGTTGGAGAGGGCAGGTCACCACAGCATGAACTGTATTAAAGGGTTGTGATATGAGGAAGGCTCTAATCCACTGTTGTAAGGTCACTTTGGCGGAGGAGAGAGAGAAAAAGGGCAACGACAGAAAATACTATTAAAGGTTTGTTTCAGAGCCCCGGGGCGAGATTCAAGGGTGTCTAGTTGGGGCTGGAGAAATCATGCTGCCTGGGAAGGAGGGGAAGGGTTTAGAGTCCCAGTCTGAGGGACAGCCCGTGGAGGAATTTTCCAATGTGATTTGGCTGTTTTGCCAGGTGGGCAGCTAGTTACACAGTAACAATGCCATGTGTCCTGGCTCCAAGGTTACCATAGGTAATTGTTGCCCACAGTCGTCTGAGTCTTGTTCCATGACCCACCCCACAAACTCCAGCTTCTAACAGTTCTGAGACATAGGAGAAGACAGATGCATACTGGAGGTTCACCAGCACGTAACTAACATGTCCCTGACGTTTGTCTCTAAAATAGATGCATGTTACTTCTGCCCGCCTCTCCCCCATTCCTCAACTTTTCTCACTTTTTTTGGCTAATAGTTTATTTTGGGGGGGTGGGACAACACTGCCCTCTGGTGGTGGGAGTAGGAGGCTCGGCCTTTGCTCCTGTGGAGCTGCTGCTGGAAGTGAACCTCCATTCCAGTGGGCCACAGTCCCGCGCACAACCACTATGCCACTGGGGCTCAGCCTTGGCTAATAGTTTATAAGCACATGTAAAATACAGTTAGAACGGTGGGCTGGTCTCTCATCTCAGTGGTAACCCCCTACTGGGAGGACACTTCTGCATTTTATTGGGTGAGTCATTCCGACCCAGCTGCCACTCAGCCATTGTGTTTCTGCTCACTTCATATGCGTGCAAAAACTGGATCATGTATAACTAGGAAGACATAAGTATTTCTTCCTTTGAAGTATGCTTTTGGCAAAGAAGACTGGAATTACCATGCACAACCAAAGAACAAACAAATCTGTCTTGTAAAAGTACAGCCAAATTGCTCCTTAGAAGCAAAAGTTGTGAGATTTTCCCTCAAGTACTTTGAACATCTTTTCAGAAAGGGGCCAGCCTCTGTCAAAAAAAAAATTGTTTTGAAGGAAGAAGCATTATGTTTGGTAAAAGAGAACACCAACAAAAAAGACAAAGCCCCTGGTTAAAATAGCTTGCACAGTGTCTGCAACAACTGTGGATCAAGCCTAACGATAATGGTCACAATGAAACAAGAAAAGGCAGTGTTTTCTGCTGGGGATAAGGTCACTATGACTTGGATCTGCACAGACAGAAATTAGTCACAATAAAAATATTTCCAAGATACTGAACATTGCCAGAATCTTCCAAAGAAGATTGAAGCAATAAATAGGTTCATTGCACCAAAAAACAATTGCTAGGCACTTAGCCATTTAAAGAGGTAGCATATGGCCAAGAACTTATAGTACTAAAGGAAATTATGAGAAACAAAATGCCTGAAATTGATGGAAATTTAATTCAAATTTTTCAAAAAAACAGTCCCTAAAACACTGACTTGTCTATGTCATGAAATTCAACAAGCAGCTACCTGGCCAAGCAGTTTTTAACAGCTTCATACTTGTGGGATCTCTATTGAAGTACAGCTTATTAAGTGAAATATGGCTTATTAATGCCTACAGTACAAAGATGACAAAACCAGCTCACTGAAGCAAAACAATTTGAAGGACTTACTGATACAGATCAAAGACTGTAGATTATGACTAAATGTAAAGAAATAAATATTTCTTACACTGAACCAATATTCAATATCATAATTCATGAGTTAATGTTGAAGTCATTGAAGTTA
>PVJH01003980.1:107234-132746 GCA_004026705.1 Nesogale talazaci
GAGAGTGAGGAGAGAGAAGCAACTTGAAAGAAAGCATGGCCTACCCTTCCTCTGTGATATGTATCCCCTCCTGTCTCCACTTGAGTAGGTGGGGGGTGGGGGCGCAGTTGAGACAATAGACTGATCTTAGTAGTTGAGTCTTGGTGCACCTGTGACATGATGGCACTGGTGTCTAATGGGCATCCTGGTGTCTAGGTGATCCTGGTCTACTGAGCATCCCCAGTTGTGGATCATCCTCATAAGTGTCTATGTGAACCTGACACCTCTCCATTGCCTTTACTGTGCTGTGGCCAGTTAACTGTTGTTTAGTGTGGGTATTTGTTGGAGACTACCCCCTCTATCCATAATCTCCCTATCAGAAGCAGCAGACAAGAAAGAAAAGAAGTATTTATTGGTTTGGGAAAATCTTCAGCAGGAAACATCTCTAAAGTGTTAAAGGACAAAGCTGTCATGGTGCAGACTGAAGTGTACCTTCCCAAGCCATTGTCCATCCCTCCGAGCCCTGGGGGGTGGTTATGCATTTGGGCTGCGATCTGGATCTGTGTGGTCACAATTAGAAGCTCCTCATGGTTGGCTCCACTGCGGCAAGTTGGGGCTCTCCACTCCTGGAAAGAGCTGCAGTTTGGGAAATTTATGGGGTCTGGGGGTGGGGGTGGGGGACTGTCACTGAGTCTGCAGGGACTCGATGACTGTGAGAAATATATGTGTAAAATCTGGACAGTGGATAACACATATCAGAGGAAAATGGACTCATTTGAACCCTGGTTCTGAACATGTTGAAATTATCATGAACTGCCAGAAGGGCACACGATTTTTTTGGGTTTTGTCCCATCCCCCCCAAGGGAGAGCAGGGATGCAGTAGGATTGCAATCATTCTCTTGAGGGAAGGGACAGCTGTGCACATCTGTGCACATGTTGTCCGGGGGCCTAGTTCCTGGGGAAGCACTTCATGATTGAAAAATTAGCAGGCCCGGTAAAAAGAGGAATACCCATAAGAAGAAGGATATGCACAATGCCTACAACAATGGGCTGAAACAATTATAAAAATGCTGTATGCTTGTCACTGGTTTGTTCTATTGTACATAGCATCATTATGACTGGAAACAGACCTTGCTCTAACAAGACCGTCAATAAAATGATTTTAAACCCCAATTATAGGGCTGAGGCCTGGTGGCGTAAGTGGTTGCGTGGGGGACTGCTGCCCACGGGCTTGGTGGTTCAAATCCAGCGTCGGCTCTCAGGAGCCATACTGGGTAGCGCCCACGACCACCAGAGGCAGTGATGCCCAAAAAACAAAACAAAAACGAAAACCCTAAATATATAAATCCCAAACAATTACAAGAGTATGGTACTGTCCACAGTTAGTCTATTAATAGACTGATTTATTTTTACATTCAGATAATTAGGAAACGAATAAACATGTATAGTATCCAATACATAATCCATGTATGTTCCAATATATAGTATGCATTGCTTAAAAAGTTTCAAGTAAAATTAGAACTTAAAGCAAACAGAATTTAAAGGAACTATATATTTTACAAAGATAGAATTTTAAAGCAAACTTGGATTAGAATTTAAAAGTCATCGAGTTAATGCTGACTTATATGACATATTAATGACTACACAGAAAATACCTTATTTGTGAGGTCAGTCATTGAATAAGTTCATCATTGTCTAGAATGCCTATCTATGAAAAAGTAGGGGGAAATTCTGCTTATTAGGGAAAGTTATTCTTTATGTTCATATTCATCTGCATATTTTAATAGGTTTAGACTATTTTAAATTGATCTTGAATTATTAGTCAATGTGATTGTTTTCCTCTTAAATTTGCAATTTCAATATAAAACCAGTAAAATTTCTTGCATCACTTTTGCTCAAGAGGAAATTTTTCATGGTTAACTGATGCTTTGAGATAGCAATTTAATTCTATTGATAAAGAAATATCAAAAATAAGTAGAAATACTGAATAGAGAAAAATTGAAATTGAAGATATTATAATAACAAATAAGAGAGAGGTAAGTGATTATAAGTTAGAAAATAAGTAAAGCTTTTAGATTTATCTTAGTTTTAATACTTAAGTTTTTGTACATCTTAATTTACTGCCTATTCTATTGAAATAATGAAATTTATAGACACAATCTAATATCATTTTTACTAAAATATGAACCACTGTGAGCCAGGATCTAACTAAGCATTATTTCCATTGAGAATGAAAATTTAGTGATAATTCATTACAATTTTACAATGGAAAACAGATATTAAAATGTTTTCAAACTAAGCAGTAATTTGAAAGACTTTGAAAAGGTTATTAGCACTGTATATTGGATAGTGAATTTCTAAAAATGATGAATAATTTCAGACTATTTTAAAGTACAAACTCTGTAAGCTAGTAAATTTCCCAAAAAGGAATATTTAATTAGATTTAATATTTAAATCCAAAGCTAGTAGGAACTAACAGATATGATTATTTCAAGCATTGTAGCTGTATTTCCCTCCTTTGTTTAGAACAAAGAACTACAAAAATAGTGTCCATCTCTTTTGTGATATTATAGGCATGCTGTAAATTTTCATTTTCATAAAGCTATTTCTGATAATACAATCTTCCTTTCTTCTACCCATTGAGCTTTTCATAAAAGTCATTCCCTCATTTAAGTTTATAATTTTGTATATGACATATGCTCCTTTATAAAACATACTGTGTTAATAATTCATAGATTCATAATGTATTCATAACGTACTGCCTATGAGTAAAGGAGGAATACTGGGAAGAAAAATAGAAAATACACAGTATAAATAAGGAAAAGTATAACTAAGGGCTGGCAAATTTCATAGTTCTCTCCTACACACTCTCTACACATTTGAAGAGTCTATGTACAAGAAAATCTTGCTTTCAGGGGAAACTATGACCTTAGTCAAAATCATCATTTCTTTAATGTGGATAATTGAAGGACCCTTTGTAATACAAGGAATCCTGGTGACTCTGTGGCCTCTAACCCATGAGCTTCTCCTTGGGAAAAGATAAGAAAGATTGAGAGTCTTGAAGACTCTGCAGAGACTAAGCATGAATTTACTGTGTAACAGTGGGTTTGGTTTCTTGTGTTGTAGTACAAGGAGCTTTGGGTCTCGAGAGAATGGTTAAGCACTCTGCTGCTACTCTGGTTGCATAGTGGTCACATGTTCTGCTGTGATCTGTAAGGTTGGAAATTCAGAACTACCCTGATTCTGGCAGGAAAGATGGGGTTTTCTACTCCTGGAAACAGATACAATCTTAGAAATCCACAGGGGCAGTTCCATTCTGTCATACCAGGTTACTGTGATTCAGCATCAAATCAGTGCTAGTGAGCATTTGGAAGCCTTTGTTGCTAAAAGAGAGTTGGCTATTCAAGCCATCTGTGGTCAGTGGAAGAGAGGTACAGCTGAAGAACTGAGTACATGCTTGGAGACACTAAATGGCCCTATAATTCGACACTAGTTCAACAAAATAGAGTTCAAACTACACTAAGGAGAGAGTAGGGTTAGGAACCAGCCTCCTTCTATAAGGCCTCTTTTAATTCAATTGATAACCAAAGACTTCAACAGATCTTTTCAGGGAACACAATTTAAATCATAATAGTCTCATAAAAATATGTTTTTTCTGTACCAGGCCTCCGAAGGTACCTGGAGGAAGAAAGGATCTTGTTGCATTTTAGGAACTAAATATCACTTCCATTATAAAAAGGAAATGAAAAAGAGCAGTAGCGTATATATGATATTTAAGATAAGGAATGTTAAGCTAGAATAAATGCCATTTAATTTCTTCAGCATATTTATAATTCTTATAGAAAGTTAAACATGAGATTTTATCCATTGCTTCCAGAATAGGTGTTTTAATACTTACATGAGTTCTTTCACAGTTGAAAGGAACAAAACAAAACAAAACAAAAAACAATTTCTCTAATTTTATAGGCTACTAAATCCTCACAAAAATGTACTGAACACTTTTTAAGTAAATGAAGAGGTGTTGACTAAAGCAGATTTAGAGGATGCTAAATATTAGAATACTTTTTTCTGTAGTATATCTACTCCTGAAATACATTGAATAATTTCATTCTTTGAGGATAAAACCGTGTTTAATTCGGGATTTGTAAATTTATATATCTAAAGGTCATACTTTTAAATATTTTTCAAAAGAGTTCAATAAAAAATATAAACACGTTTTTAGTGTCCCTCCTGTTTTTGTTTAGTTTTAGAGTAAGACAGAAAGAAAAAGAGGTGGCATCAATATATTTTGTGATTGTGCTGGATGAAAGGTCCCATAGCATAGTGTCTGAGTATCAATGTAAAATGCTATATTCTAAGTGTAAAAGTATACTTCCAGAAGAGATAAAGCCTCTTTTCTTCTTTTATATTTTGGTAACAATTTACCGCTCTGAAAACACTCCTGTTTTATGAATCCATGTGTTATTTACTGCTTCTAATTTTAATTTTTCACAGAAACTGTTGTGAGTTGAGTACACTTATATTTGGAATTAGGGTGTGAAAAGTCAGTTGTTAGCTATAAGTTGACCTCAATGTAGGAGGCACTTTATTTTTAATGTTAAAATGTCCATGGTTTGTGATAGATATTCTGCATTTATATTTCTACTTGTAAGATTTGGACATCTATTATACTTTTTTTTTAAGGCACGGGAGAGCGCAAACCCAGTGCCCCACTACCATAAACTATGCAGTTGAGTTTCCCACATTTGGGGAAATCACAGGGGTCAGCACACCTGGAGTGCAATAGATAAGCCTCGCCCTGAGAAAACCACCTTCCTGATCATGGTATCTCCTCTGTCAGGTAAGTATATATACTTTGGGGTTTTTTGGATATGGTGTAAGAAATGAGTTTTACCAAGTTTTCTCATCAGCTTTCTTTATTTTTATTATTTTATAGTGAGAATTTTTCCTAGAATAAAATTTTAAAAGGGTAAAATAATATAAAAAAATAGCATCTTTTATTATTACTGCCTGTTTCATAAAATTAACTCCCCTTATATTATTGCTATCATTTTATGCTGCAAGTAGAATGGAGAAAAGCTAACCTTGTAGAATTTTGGTATGATTAATATTCAAATAGATTTCCTAATGTATAACCTACAAAAGCTGAAACTCAGTGTCCTGAAGTCACTGCTGACTGCTAAGGGTCCTCCAGAACAGAGTAGAACTAACCCTGTGGATTTCTCAGCTGACTGGCGGGTGGGTTGAACGGCTCACCTTGTGATCAGCAGTCCAATATAACCACTATATCACCAGGGATCTTCTTAATAGATGATGAAGTTTATTGTCACAGTTCTTAGATAACAATAAATAGTGGAATCACGCAAACATTTTAAATCTCAGAGAATTAATCTTATTTAAAAATAAAATTCAGTATAATATCTAGGATTCTTAGTTCTATGTCTTGATTTGTTTAATAGCTTCAGACTTCGTTTGATGAGTTTACTTTGTTATTGTTATTCAACTCAACCCAAGCTCAAAGAGATACTGATGTAAAAGAATGAAGCACTACCCAATGCTGCTCCATTCTGAAAATCAATGTTATGTATGGTCCAATTTTGAAGCCAATCTGTCAATTCATTTCATTGATTGTCTTCATCTTCTCACTGATCCTCTTCCAAGTATGTTAACTTTCTCCGGCTGTATTTCTTCCCATACAGAATTTCTCATTCTATTGACAGCCTAGGATATACATCCCATACTTTGCCAACACCAGAAGTCAAAATCAACAATTTTTCTGCAGTCGTCTTTATTTCTTATGTAGCATTCAGAGATATATGAAGTAATTGAGTAATACCACATTTTAAGTCAGGTGTATCTCAATCCTCCAAGTGACACCTTTGCTTTTTAACACAATGTTTTCCACTTTTTAATTGATTATTAAGTGTGGAGTAGTGGTTACCCAAGAAGTTGCAAGCCGCAAAATCAGTAGTTCAAAACCATCAGCCGCTCTGCAGGAGAAAGTCGGGACTTGCTACTCCTGTGAAGAGTTGGTCTCAGACACTCACCAGGGAAATTCTGCTCTGTCCTAAAGAGTCTCCATGCATCCACTTGATGTCACTGAGTTTGCTTTGCTTGGTGATTTGCTGGGGTCTCACATTTTTGAACCAACAATTTGGCATGTGGCAACGTAAACTAATCAACACACCAAAGTTAAGACCTGTCCCCACTCTAATATGTCCCTTTCTCCTTTCTTACCCTCCCACTCATGTGGGTCTCCAAAGTCTGTTCCCTTTCCTATAAATGCCCATCTCCTGTTTCTTAATATAATTATGTGTACATACATATACATCACTTATGATTATGATCTCATTAAATATCTGTCCTCCATGATTGAGTAATTTCACTCAGCATGGTGTTCTATGGGTACATCCATGTCATTGAGTGCTTCACTTTTCCTAGCAATGCCCAGTATTCCCCTGTGTTTATATGAGAGTCAATTGATAAGCCCTTCTACCCATAATTCCTTATGTGATGTTGTACAGTTCCAGAATATATGTTTTTGGCTATGATCTAATTTTGGAAGGAGTTCTCTGTCCTATGGTTACAGTGAAGCTAAATTGTGAGCTTGGCAAAGTGTGTGAACCAAGCCAGGCCTTGTTTCTTTAGGGGCATCTTTAAGTCCATCGGAGGCTAGGACTTACTACATTATCCTTCATTTTCCTTAGGGTGTGGTCTGCCAAAAGGCAATCACTTCTCAACCAAAGCCATTTCTTGGTGTATAAGAGTCATCTGGGACATAGAGGGAAATTGGAGGACCAGCCCAAGATCTCTGTCTGAAGAGGCTACTGAGACCAAATGATTAAAGGCTGTGGCCCTGAAACTCAGAGAAGCCCAGACCAGGTGAGTACTTTCTCCTTTTCCCTGAGACTATGGAACTATGGGACAGAAAAGCAGGTGAATTAGTTTCCTGGTCCATGGTGGTGAAGGCTGAGAGACTGAGAAATTGAGGACAGGAAAGAAATGTGACTGCTTATTGAGGTGCTTTTGTAGTCCAGTGATTATCTTTACTGCTTGCTGATCTTAACTTGTAGTAACCTACTAACACATAGGCAGCCAACTGCAGGGCTGGTCACCAACAGTCAGCAAGATGACAGGACCCAACTCTCCCCAACTCAAATGATGTATACAGCAGCAGTGTGGCAAAGCAGGACTTGAAGGAATCTCAAACTATAGCGACACAGTCCATGAGTTAGGTGTCCTACAGGTAGTGTAGCTTTCAAGTTGAGGCATATAACTAGCTTAGGTAGCCACACACTGGCCCAATCATCAGCGAGCAGGAAAAAGAAAGGCAAGGCTTGCTGAGCCATTTATCTCCTTTCGGTTCAATTAAACTGCAACCTTATTAACCCCATGTGTTTATTGGCCAGGTTGACACAATAATCCTACATATCAAAGGGCATCATATCAATTCCACAAGGCTTATTGTGTTAGTCCGGGTAGACTAGAGGAACAAATTTCATAGATGTGCATATGGATATAAGGAAAAGACTTATATATGAGGAACAGGACATTGAGCCAAATCCAATTCAAAGTCATAAGTCCAATATTAACCCATATGCCTGAAATCAGTCTATAAAGTCTCCTTCCGACTCACGAAGTCACAGGTCAGTGGGTGCAGAATCCTGGTGCTGTCAAGGGTCTCCACATGGCTCCTCACTTCTAGGGCTCAGGGCCCATCAACAGCAGAAGCAATTCATTGCTGGCACAGGTCTCCATGTGGCTGCCCCAGCTTCAGAGGTCTGACTCCTTCAGGGCAAAGCCATGTGATCTCTCCGTTGGCTCCTCCAGCTTCTCAGACGCTGCCATCTTGTCTTGTCTGTGATTCATCATCTCTCAGACTAATTCCCAACAACTGGGGAAGATAGCTTCTCATCTTCACCAGGGTAATATCGCGAGATTTCCCAGCAGTCTCAGGAGAAAGCCATGCCCACAGAGAGGCCCCATTGGTTACCTAATGGCTATTTCCAGATTAACAGGCTAGAGTCCACCCCAACATTTCAATCATGAAATTAACATAAGCACATGACTGCCACAGTAATGTGTATTTACCATCCCATTCACAATGCATAATGGATGCTTCCAATCTCTCTGTATCCTCGCCAGCAATTATTACTTTCTAGTTTTATTGAACTTGGCTGTCATTATCTGTATATGGTGGTGTCTCACCCTGTTTTGCTTTGCATATTCTAGATAGTTCATGGATTTTAAAACTTTAAAGAATATTTTTCATGTAGATTTTTCTGAATGCAAAACACATTTGATTTCTAGGCTGATTATTCCTGAGGTTCCTTTTGTATATTCACATAAATTCTTTACAATTCCAGCCTTTCTGCTTATCAAGATGCTCCTGGCTGTGAGGACTTCTGTTTTCTTCACATTACACTGTAGACAATATTTAAATTTTCAATCTTTGATCGTCATCAGAAAGGGCTTTGAGTTTTCTTTGTTTTTAGCAAGCAAAGTTGTATGATTTAAAAATCATAACTTGTTAATAAATCTATATCTAGATTCTCTGTTCTTTGTATAATCCAGCTTGCTCAAAATACAGATTGAATAAATATGGTGAACAACTCTTTGCTCTTATACAACATTTGCACATATCATTCCTAATTTTAAACCACAAAATATCTCCTTGGTCTCTTTGAATGTCTTGCTTCTTTATCTGTGGACACATTTCCCATGAGAATAATTAAGTTCAAGAATTCTAATTTTCACAACGATATCCTGAATTTGTAATAATCCACAATATCGAATACTTTCCCATAGTGAAAGAGTGATCTAGTGTTTTTCAGCTACTTTGATATGAAATTACTTCGTGGGTCCTATCGATAATGATTGCAACTCCCACCAAAGGAATGTGAGAGATCATGCAAAATAAGTGTTGAGGAATGCCATGGGGGTATTGGTCGGCCGTGCCATTTCACTGGGCACAGAGGCAGCCACCATGGAGGCACAAACAGCAGAAAGAGGAAAGTGGTTGGAATAGGCCCAAGGGTCTTCTGTGGAGAGGGGGGTGGTGCCATCAAAGGGATCTGTGGCTACATCAAGAAGATCATGAGATAGAGCGGTATTGGGGTTTGCCCAGCCCAGAGAGCAATCTGAGATCAGTGCCTTTGGTCAGCAGACTCTCTTAAAGAGTGGGGTGCCCCTTGGACATTTATCAACATAAAAGGAGCTTTGTAACACTTGAAAAAAAATAACAAAGGCGGGCTGAGCCCCGGTGGCGTAGTGGTTGTGTGTGGGACTGCGGCCCACTGGGTTGGAGGTTCAAATCCAGCAGCAAGGCTGGGCCTCCTACTCCCACCACCAGAGGGCAGTGATGCCAAAAAAAGAAAAAATAACAAAGGCTAAAGGGCACATGGGTCAAAGGCTAAGGACCAGAGAAACACTTGCATGTGGACAAAAGACAGATATAATTGATGTTTTCTGATTCTGGCCTGTTTTCACCTATTGTTTTCCATAATAAATTTTCATATTTGTGAGTTTTGTCTGTGTGATCATTGGGCTCTCTATGGACATTGCAATGGATTATCAAACCAGCAGAGAAGCTGATTATTAAGGGAGGGGTGGCAGGCACCAGAAGAATGTATAGAAAGTTGGAAGGTTAGAGGTAAGTTTGAATTTTGTCTGAGAGGAATCATCTCTGGGCAGATATAGAATGAGATTCTTCTTCCCCTTTGTGTAGCTGGAGGAGATTAGATGTCACTACCAAGCCATTTCTGCATTTTTTTTTAAATATAGAAATTTTGATAAAAAGAAATGATATCATGATAAACAATTATTGGCAACTCTGAACTTCAGAAATGCAAGCAAAATTTTAACAACTGATAGATGAAATACATGTTCTAATTGAATTAGATACATTTTCTTTTGAAAATGTGCTATTTGGTTTGTTCTTAGATGGAGTTAAACTGGAAAGGAATTGGCTACTTATAGCACTACCCATGTAGGCACTTCTGATTCTGCCAAAGACCATGCTCCTTTCATCAGGAAGAACGCCTGCAGGTAGCTTTTCTTCAAGCCTTATAGGGAAAATTCATCCAAGGAATTGTATATTCCTCAGAATCTCATGGAAATATTGCCATTTGGCTTAACTTTATGTCCAAAAACTTAAGAAAAGCTAAATTATTCCTCTCTCTCTCCCTTGTCAGCTTCCATTATTTTACACTGGAAATTCAAACTCCTGTAATCTATGGCTTTTCTGTCTTTAGGTATTGTCAACCAAAGGAGGCAAAGTAGATGGAATTACCATGCAGAGCAGCAATTCTTTAAGCAAGGATCAATAGTTAATATAATTTTTATTCATTCTATATGTATGAAAAGAAAAATTATATACAAGTGTCTTAAATAAATTCAATATTTTAATAAGTGCACATCACATACTATATATGTTTAATCTTATGTTTCTGGTTCTGATCATAATCCTTTCAATGTCTGAATGCATTCACACTTGAATATCTTTGTAAGAGCTATTTTTCATCTTCACAACAATCTAAATATGTTTTTGATTATCCATTTTTGAACTAATAACTTCTTCAAGCTAGTTACACAAATCTATGGATGTAGTCATGATAAGGCTTAAAGTAAAGCAATCACTGATATTATTAATTAAGCAACCTCATCAGTAGTAGGAAAATCCAACATATTGTTGAAACCCTTAGTATTAGAAACATAATTGATGAAAAAAATTACTAATAAAAATTACTAAGCTTGAAAAACAGCAGAATTGCAACATGTTGCAGTGCGAGGACATATACATTTTTATATCACACAGGTAAATTGTATTTGGATTTAGAACCAGATGATTCCATGGAAAATCTAGGGTAGGCAGAGCCTCTCACTTCCTGTCCTTATGATAGTCTGGTATTTTTTTCAAGTAAATGAAATAGCTGTTGTTTTTGTTGTTGTTGTTGTTGTTGTTATCAGGTGCCTTCCAGTTGATTCCAGTTAACATATTAGTGACACTACTATCTACAACAGAATGAAACTCTCTGGCTCTCTGCCTTCCTCACAGTTGTTCTGCTTGAGCCCCTTCATAGAGCTGCCATTTGAAACCATCCTGGGGAAAGCATTCCTCTTTTTCACAGCCATATTTTATGAAGCACGAAGTTCTTTTATGAGAGCTGGTCTCTCCTGAAAAGTTCCTGAGGTGAAATCTAGCCACCCTTGTCTCTAAGGAGCATATGGACTATGATACCTCCAAGGCAGATATGTTCATTCTGTTGGAAGTCCATGGAACTTTCACAATTTTTTGTCAATGCCACAATTCAAATGCACTGATTGTTCTTCAGGCTTTTTTTAACTTCCAGTTTTCATAGACATATGAGGTTAGTGAAAAATGCCATGACTTTGAACAGACACTGTCGTGGTCATGTGCTTATATTAATTTCATGATTGAGATGCAGGAGTGGTGTTTAGCCTGTTAATAAGAAGAGTCATTGAGTAGCCAATGAGCCAATGTGGGCATGGTTTTCTGCTGATACGTCTGGGAAATCTCGTGATATTTCCCTCATGGAGATGAGAAGCTATCTCCCTAGTTGTTGGGAGTTAGTCTGAGAGACGATGAATCATGGACAACACAAGATAGCAGAATCCGAGAAGGTGAAGGAGCCAGAGGAGAAGCCACATGACTTTGCCCTTATGAAGCCAGACCTCTGACACTGGAGAGGCCACGTGAGGACCCGTGCCAGTGATAAGTTGCTTCTGCCACCAGTGGATGCTGTTGATGGACCCTGAGCCCTGGAAGCAAGGAGCCATGAGGAGAACCCTGCCAGTGCTGGGATTCTGTACCCACTGACCTGTGACTTCATGAGTCGGAAGGAGACATTATAGACTGGTATTGAGCATATGGGCTAATATTGGACTTATGACATTTCACTGGACTGGGTTGGGATGATTTCTCAGTGTTCCATTCCTTTTGTATATAAACCATTCCCTTATATCCATATGCATGTCTATAAATGTGTTCCTCTAATCTACCCGGACTAACACAGGCACACTTTACTCCTCAAAGTAAAATTCTTTCTTTTCGGTAAAGAGTTCTTGTGCAGCAGACTGACCTGATATAAGGCATCGTTTGGTCCTTTGATGAATGCTTTCATTAGTATTTCTGGTGGTCATGTGCTTATGCTAATTTCATGATTGAGATGTCGGGTGGAGTCTAGCCTGTTATTCTGGAGATAGCCATTGAGTAGCCAATGAGGCCTCTGTGTGGGCATGAGTTTTTCCTGATACATCTGGGAATCTTGCGATGTTTCCCTCGTGGGAATGAGAAGCTATTTCCCCAGTTGTTGGGTGTTAGTCTCGGAGACAATGAACTACAGAGAAGACAAGATGGCAGCGTCCGAGGAGCTGGATGAGCTGGAGGAGAAGCCACACGGCCTCTCCATGATGGGACCAGACCTCTGAAGCTGGAGAAGCCACGTGGATAACCCTGCCAGCGCTGAGTTGCTACTACCACAACTGGATGCTATTGATGGGCCCTGAGCCCTGGAAGCGAGGAGCCCTGGGGGGGGGGGGGACCCCTGCCAGCGCTGGGACTTTGCACCCACTGGCCTGTGACTTCATGAGTTGGAAGGAGACTTTATAGACTGATATTGGACACATGGATTAATATCAGGCTTTTGATTTTGAACTGGACTGGGCTAGGATGCTTTCTCAATGTCCCATTCCTCTTGTATATAAACCATTTCTTTATATACATATGCTAGCCTATGTATTTGTTTCTTCAGTTTACCTGCACTAACATAGTTTTGAGTGTTGAGTTCAAGCAATGCAAAATCCTTGACAACTTCAAACTTTGCTCCATTTACCATGAAGTTGCCTACAGGTCCACTTGTGAAGATGTTGGTGTTCTTAACAGTCCAAACTGAAGTCAGCAATTCTTGATATTCATCAGTGTGTTCTTCAAGCCCTCCCCAGTTTCAGCAAGAAAAGTTGCATCATCTGCACATTACAAGTTATTTATAGACCTTCCTCTAATCCCAATGCAAATTCTTCTTCAGATAATCCAGTTTCTACTCTGTGAGTGGACACAATCTCTTCACACAAGCGTTCTGATTCCAAACCATGCAGTATGCCCTCGTTCTGGTTCCACAACTTCCACACAAGAGCAATGAACTGCTCTGGAATTTCAGTTCTTCTCAAGGTTACTCACAGTTTGTTATGATCCACAAATAAATACTCCTCTCTTACTCTTTGCTTTACGCCAAGATTCATCTGCTCTCAGCAATGATATCTCTTATTCCACAACCTTTTCTGAATCCAGCCTGAACCTCTGGCAACTTGTTCCCTGTCTATGTACTGCAATATTCATGGTTGCATAATCATCAGTAAAATTTAACTTTCCAGTGACATTGATGATATTGTTCTTTAATTTGTGTATTCTGTTGAGTTATCGTTATTTATAATGTATACACACATGGCTTGGACAACTAGCTGTCTTCTAAATTTCATGGCACAGGTGAGTGTTTCCAGCACTTCATCAACTTAGGGAAGCAATCCAGTTCATGGTACAATCAGCTCCTGGACCCTTGGTTTCAGTGCAGCTTGAACTTCTTTCTTGGTTTTTGTTCATCTACTGACTCTTGAAATAGCGTAATGATGTCAACTGGTTCTTTGTACTGCAATAACTCAGTAATCTTTTCATTTTGTTTTGATGTTCCATGCCTCTTTAATGTTTTGTCCATAAAATATTCCAATATTATTGTTGCTTTGTTTGGAAGCCCTGAAGTCAGTTCCCACTCATAGTGACCCTATGTAAAATAGAACAATGGTGAAATGCCTGGTCCAATGCTGGCCTCATAATTGTTCTTATGTTTGAGCCATTGTTGCAGCTACTAAGTCTATCCTCCTCCATGGAAATATTCTTTTTTTACACTGTCTTTCTATTTTACAAAGCATGATATCTTGTTTCAGCAGCTCATCTCTTCTGATAACTGGTCTCTTCTGATGTTCAAAGTATGCAAAATGAGATCTCACCATCGTAGCTTCTAAGAGACAATCTGGTTATACTTCTTCTAAGATATTTGTTTGTTCTTCTGGTATTCCAGTGGTTCTTTAAAAGCAGACTTATTCATAATTACTTGTGCTTTAATAACTATGCCAACACATCATACTTTGTGGAATTTTATAAACAAAAAACTAGGTAGTATTGAGAAAAAATTAGAATTTTAGAGCTCATTAGTGTGCTCAATCAGAACTTATACATGGACCAAGAGCCAGTTATTTGGAAAGAACAAGTTATAGTATATAGTGTTTAGTAAAGAAAGGTGTACCTCAGAATGTATTCTTTCATCATATTCATCAAATAATATGCTGAACAAGTAATAAAAGCTGCACTATATAAAGAATAATGTCATTTTGATTGGAGGAAGGCATATTAATAATTTACAATATACAAATGATAAATCCTCTTGAAAGCAAGAAAGACTTGAAGCACTTGATAATGAAGATCAAGAATTATAGGACACAGTATAATTATTTCACATAATATGTTAGGTTGGATTCTCTAGAGACACAAAAGCAGTGACACATATTTGTGTAGTTAGATATTTATACCAAGAAATGGTTTATCCCATTATAAAAGTAAATAAATACAGTCTATCTGTCTATCTACTTCAAGTCCACAGGTCAGATAGAAGTTGAAGGTTTTAGCTAAGCCCTGGTGGCATAGTGGTTGTGTGCAGGACTGCAGCCCACAGAGTTGACAGTTCAAATCTAGCAGCAGCTCTCCAGGAGCAAGACTGGGCTCCCTACTCCAACCAGGGCAGGGATATGGAAAAAAAGAGAAAAAGAAGAAGTTGAAGGTTTTTCTGACTCCTCTAAGATGTGGAAACTGATGAATAGGAACAAGATGAAACAATAAGGAGGGTCACAGGCTGGTAGATGAAGAGGTAAATAAACTAAAGGTCAGTGAAATAAATCCAAGGATGTTATTTTAAAGAATGAGGAGAACCTGACCAAGCTATTTATTTTCAATTGCCTCATATGCATGTGAAATTTGGGTGCTGAATAAGGCCAACCAAAGTAGATTAGATGTATTTGAATTGTGATCCTGGATAAGAATATTGAAAATATCATGGACTACAAAAAGAACAAACAAATCAGACTTGGAAAATGCAAGGTCAGGAATCTCCATAGAGGCAAGGAAGGTGGGTTTTTTTCTTATATAGTTTGGACTTGTTGTCAGGAGAGCCCAGTCTCTGGAGCAGGACATCATGCCTGGTAAACTGAAGGTGTGGCACAAAAGAGAAAGATCCTCAGCAAAAAGAATAGACAGCACAGTTGCAACAATGGCTTCAAACAAAGGAACGATCATGAGGATAGTCCAGAGAGTGTTTTCTCCATTGTGCATAAGGTCTCTATGGGTGGGAACTTACTCGATGGCACCTAACAATCAAAACACAAAAGTATGTCTTTACTCTGTTTTCTCCGTTCCTCTTATATTCACTCGTCTTAATTTTCTGTGGCCAAAGTGAAAAAATATCAGATGTTGCATTGCAATGGATAAATTTGCTGCACAAGAGCTCTGTAAAGTTTTGGGAAAAAATATGTTATCTTCAGGACTAAGTTATGCCTGCCTGAAGTCATGGTATTTTAAGTGACATCATCCACATGTAAATTGTAAGACATTAAATAAAGATTACCAAAGTAGAATGGATGCATTAGAATTAGGGTGCTGGGGAAAAATAGGGAAAGTATCAAGAACTGCCAAAAGAAAACACAAATCTGTCTTGAAAGAAATACAGTCAGGATACTCCTTCTAAGCAAGGATGTCAAGATTTTATCTCAGGTATTTGGGACATGTTATCAGGAGACATCAGTCCTTGGAAAAGGACCTCCTGCTTGGTCCAAGAGAGAATCAGGGAGGGAGGAAGCACCTGGAGAGGTGGATTGGCACAGTGGCTGCAGCAGTGTGCTCTTGTGAGGATGGCGCGGGACCGGGCATGGTTTGCTCTGTTGTAAGAAGGGCGACCAAGAGGAGGAATCTACCAGACAGCACCTAACAGCACGATGTTTATGTTAGTAACCTGCAGAATTTTTATTATTAAAATAGATGGTTTAAAATTCTTCACAAGACCAGAAGAAAGATTAATTTAGGCATTATATCAGATGACTTATTGGGTATTTTAATTATACTCTTTGTTTGATAATCACACATGCTTAATTTTCATCTTCATTTATAAAACTAACCGTGCAGCCATCTAGTCAATGCCTAGCCAACTCACAGCTACCCTGTAGGGCAGTGTGCAGCTCCTCCTGTTAGCTTCCAAGGCTGCAGCTTCTATGGACTAGCCGCCTATCCTTGTCCTTCCTCGCGGCTCTTGGTTCTAGCCTGTTTTTAGTAGCCATAAGCCTATCCACTACAGCATCAGGGCTCTTCTCTTCAGTGACGGTTGGTAAATATAAAACAAAGAAGAAAATCATTTCCTGGCACATTTAGACATATCTTAAATTCAGTATTTGAACGTACGTCTGTTTAACATAGAATCCGCTTCATTTCATATCATTTTATATGGTTTTTTTTATCTTTGCTATTTTTATAAATTTAAATTTAAAAAATTTCCCCTGTGGCAAATAGCTGACTGATTGGTCATCAGGTAAAGCACCACAATAATTATCAGAGGTAAGTTAGATGTCTAATATCTTTTGTTTTCTATGATCTTTCTGCAGTGACTTTAATTAATTTGTTGGCATTCTGAAGCATCAGTTTGGGCAAGATTGTAGGGCATCATATTTCATTAAACATTCATATATAGTATAATTAGCATAGATTTCACTTTTAGTTAGTCACTGTTACTGAATAAATTAATACATTATTTTTGAATTATGCTTCGCAAATTGTCCTGTCTTATATGCATACCGGACCCATCTTATTTCCAACACTAAATTAATATATGTTTCACTATGTCAAAAGGGCAAATATTGCCTAGCTAGGTGGGTTAAAATATTATTCTGTAAGGTCCCATAAAATCTTACATGAAGATATATTGCTGTAAGAGCTAGTGCTCTAATGTGTTGCAAATATTTTCTTTATATAATGTTTCATAAAATGTGTATTTATGCATTATGAATATATATGTTATATAAGTATTCCAAAATGTGACACAAAGAATGGGGGAAATAATATAAAATGACAAAAGGAAAGGAAGACATTTGAAATAACAGAAATTCATACTATTACTACTAGTAAAATAATAAATGAGGCTTTATTGAACCAAATGCTGTATAAACCAAAACCTAAACATTCTCTCACCCCCTAAAATGGTAACATTGATCACTAAATTGCTTCAACTTTTATATTGCTTGTGAAAATTTGTTTTAATGATAGAGGAAAATTGTTTATTGCTAGTTCCTGTCCAAATGATTCTGACTCATGGTGACCTTGGTCTAGAATTATTCCATCAATATTTTTAAAGAACACAAACACTAGGCTTGTGTTCTTCAATGTCTTGAGGTCGATTCAAACTCTTAGTATTGTCTAATAGCACTTAACCATTTGTGCTGTCCATGTACCAGCTTTATTTACTTTTCCCACTTCAATATTTTGATTTAATAACCTTAAAATAGAAGGATACTGCTAATGAGTGCAGTGGAAATCAGAGATTGGAAATGGTAAAAAAAAAAAAAAAAAAAAAACTTCAGTTAATTTTTACATCAAAAGAGCTATTTTGTTTTTTATTCAAGGGGACTTCACAAAGTTTGTGGCAAGATTTCAGTGTCTTTCAACTCCATTTTTTCAACAAACTTTTTGAAATCAACTTACATCTTATATAATGTCAACATTTCTGGACTTTTTATTAAAGAAAATTTTTAATGTGCATGGAAGTAAGGAGATAATGGCTCTCTACGCACCCATTACCTTGCCTAAACAATCACCAAATTATGAAATTTTTTAAGCTTTATTTTACTGCCGCCCATTTCTAGGTGTCCATTTGGCAGTGAATATGTAACCGCCACAGGAATGATAGGAGAAAATGAGCAAGAGAAGAAAATGCAGGTACTTACAGCCATTTACATAGAGCTACACATAGATGAGGTCATTTCTGACCGTTACCATTGCGGATGCATGAAAGCTTGGCTGGAGGAGTCAGTGCCTTGGCAGAAAGATCCCAGTTTAGAACACACCCGCATGCAGGCGGCAGCAGCTTTCTCCCGCTGCCTCCGCTCAGAGGGCTTGCCACATGGGCGAAAGGGACACGAAAGGAAACAGGAATGTCAGTGAGCTCCCGCTGCTGCCTGTTGTCCTGGGTCCAAGGAAAGGAAGTGCTCTTCTGACCATCCCTCCCGTGGCGGGTTGTTGGTTGTGAACTTGTTTGTCCTAGAGACTCCCAGTCCACTTGATTTTTCACTTTTCCTCTCTCTTTTTGTTTTTGTTTTTAAAGCCACTCAAATCACTATTTACAGTTGAGAGATTTAATATAAACTTCTGAATTAAATGCAGACAGCGCATAACAATTATTTTAACAGCTGTTAAGGATTTAGCTAAGACAAAGTTAATCATAAATTAAATTATGTGATTAAAAATTATCCTGTAATTGTGCAAAAAACTAGATTTTTAAATGTATCTTTTACAACCCATTTTAATTAGGTTAAAAAATTGAATATGTTGTATCAATGCTTTATCATGTTCAAAAAGTAACTTTAATTAGATTAAAATTGTTTTACGTGTACTTTACTGATACTAAATTTTTGCTGCTAAGAAATAGAAAAGTTAGTCATTATATGTGTAAAAGAGGAAATGTTGAAAACAAATGATATTTTATTGAAAACTTTAGGATTGATTATTGAAAACAAATTATATTTAACTCTTTATAAAGCAGAATAGTTGATCTTATTTTCAATTAGTATATACAACAAATCAAGTTCACATTCAGCAATATCTAAACATATCGCACACTAACTTAGGTTATGATCTTAAGCTATGAACATTTTCATTAATTTGTCTACTCTGTATTCTCATTAATCTAGGTTCAGAGTCTTCCAACAATCTTCTTTTTGCTTTAACTGAGTTTTATTTAATCTCTAAGTAGGCCATATATGACAGTAAAGCAGGTGTGGCTCTGTTAGAACTTTAAAAATAAGATCTTGGAGTAAAAATATTATAAGATCTTTGCAATTTACGTAAATTTTAAAACCAACTCTTTTTGAGCTTTCTATATTCTTCTCTCCACCCTTTGGGATGATGCTTTTCTGCTATGTTGTCCTCTCCTGAATACACTGGAGTAGGCTCTAGTTTCCCTGTGTGCAGCTCTGTTCACTCTCACTGCCCAATCTTCCCATCCCGGCTTTGCTCATCTCAACAAGACTCCACTTCCTGCCTATTTTGTTTTTCTTTTCCCTCTGAGCTAATTCTTACAAAAGGAGCTCTGAGAAATGTGTCAGTCACTGCTGGGCATCCAATTGCGAGGCCTTTTGACTTTGTATGGAAGTCTAGGTGGGGAGTCTCACCCGTCAATCAGATTGCGACCTGGGAGAGCTTCCTTCCTTGGGGATGTGGACTTTGTAAACGAGAGAAACTGGGGCCTTCTCTGCCATTGTCCGTTTCACCTTCCTAATTGAAAGGCTTGTGTGCCTGCCTTCCAGGGCAGCTTCCAGGCCAGGCGGACTCAGAACTCTGCATGTCTTGCTGTTTTCACTGACACTGGACCCATGTGACACTTCACCCACTGCCTTGTGATTTTTCTGCATCTCACTTCATCGTTCTGTGTCAGCCTGCAAAGATAAGATCCTGAAGAGGTCTGCAGTTATCCCCAGACCATAGATTTATGGTGGGAAAGCTGAAATCTTCTTGATATAAAATGATTATCAGTGAGATGCCATTGAGAGAGCTCCAACCGACAGGGACATTAAGAACAACAGAATGACACAATACATGATCCCGCATCCTTCTCACAAGTATTTCTAGCTGGAGCCTATTTTTGCAGCCACTGTGCCAATCTACCTTGTCCTGAGTTTTCCTCTTATTTCATGACCCTCTACTTTTCCAAACTTGATGCCTTTTGCCGGGACTTCCCTTTTCAAGACTGCCTGGGCCAGATTTTAAGTGGACCACCATTGACCAGGGAAAAACTTAGGCAGGAAGTGGAGTCATCTTGATTAAAATTTTGGTCTATATGGAGCAACAAAAATTGTCATAGAATGCAAAAATAATATTGCAAAATAATAATAATAATAATGCAAAAATAATTTTAGAACACCAAAAGATGTTGTTAAATTGTTAAAAAGTGAAACATCTGGTCACTTTATCCAGACAGCATGTCTGAAGTAAATGAGACACCATAATTGCTTCTAAGAATCATTCTGGTTGTACTTATTATGAGAAATATTTGTTTGTTCTTTTGCAGTCAGTGGTCCTTTCAATGTTCTCCATCAGCATAAAATCATTGAATGTTCTTTGGTTTCCTTTATTCAATGGCCAACTTTCTAATGAATAAGAGGCAATTGAAAATACCAGGCCTGGGCTCAGAATTACATAATTCCTCAAAGTAGCATCTTTGCTTTTCAATTTTCTTTTCAAGTGCTTCTTTTATAAAAAGTCCACACCCCCAAGAAAGGAAACTCCCGCAGGTGGCAGTCTGACTGATAAATTGGACTCCCCACCTTTACTTCTTAACAAAGTCAAAAGGCCACACCAAATTAAAGAGGTCATGTGCAGATCTATCCCCTATGATGCATAGCTTTATTTGTTGACTATCGCTTCCATGTGGATCCATGCAAGGCAAAATTCTTCACAGCTTCTACACTTTCTCCATTCATCATGATCTTCACTATTGGTCCAGTTTTGAGGAGTTTTGTTTTTTATATTAACTTGTACTCCATTCTGATCAAAGTTTGATAACCATCTTTGATATTCTTCAGCAAGTGTTTCAAGTCCTCACATTCAGCAAGCAAGGATGAAGCATCTGCATATCTCAGGCTGTTCAAAGTTCCTTATAAAGCAAGATCATCTAGCATATGTTTCAGCTTTTTTGATGATTTCCTCAACATATAGATTAAGTAATAGGACCAGACGATAGAACCTGGAGGCACACCATTCCTGATTTAAAATCATGCAGTATTTTTTTTTATTCTGTGTCTCTTGACTCATGAATAAATTCTGCATAAACAAAAAAATGCAGTAGGATTGTGATTCTTCTCTAGACTATTTATATTTATGATCTGCAAAGTAGAATAGCTTTAAACCAAGACACATATGTCATCAGCAATGATATTCCATGTTGAACATCTTGTTCTCAAGCTGCCCTTAACCTCTGGCAGCTTCTTGTCAACATAATGTTGCAATGTTAAATGGATCATCTTTAGCAAGATTTTACTTGCATGAGATATTGAATTTTTTTTTCAAAAGCAAAAAAGATGAATGGAGAATTTCAAAGGACTGTTTGAGTAGAGAGAGTAAAATATTATTTAAAAAACTTGCAAATGCATAGAGTTGATTTTGTTGTTTGATAACACAGAGTTGCTTGCTATCCATAGTGATGTTTCATACAACAGAAGGAAGCACTGCCCTGCACTACACCATCTTCACATTGTTCCCATAAAGAGCCTATTGTTGCAATCTCCATTTTAATGTAACTCATTGAGGACCTTCTTTGGTGTTTTTTGCTGAAACTCTACTTTAGCTACCTTGACGTCCTTCTCCAGCTGGTCTCTCCTGACAACATGTTCAAAGTATGTAAACATTAAGTGGCCTGATTCACACCTTTAAGGAACACTCTGGTCTAGTTTTCTTTCTTCCAAGACAGATGTTTGTCCTTTTAACATTCCATTACCCTTTCAATATTCTTCTCCAACATCATCATTTAAAGGCATAAATTTCTCTTTCGTTTACATTTTTCAATGTTCAACTTTCACATGCTCATGAGGCAATTGAAAATACCTTATGGTCAGGGACACCATAATCCTCGAAGTGACATGCTATTTTTTAATACTAGAAAGAGGATTTGTAGATTATTTGCTCAAAGCATGGTTTCTTTTGATGTCTTTACTGCTCCTTTTAAGAGCGGTGATTGTGAATTGAAGCAAGACACAATCTTAACAACATAAATCTTTTCTCACATTTGAATTATCTTAAGCAAAAAGAAATGAAGAAAATTTCTAGACTCAAATTACAATATTGAAAAATTCAGTGAGTAAAAATTAATCACTGGCCATTTGAGTTGTGGTTGCTTCAACTAATGAGACATATATGCCTTTGTTGAAAGCAATTAAATCTAAAATATCAATCAAACTAAAATAACTTCAATAACTTTTATTCTGATTTGATATGTGAATTTAGTTATTTCAACCAGTATTGTTAAGAAATGTAAATATATTAAACTTTTCTGATTACATTGCAATTCTGGTGACATCAAAGTGCACAAGGTAATGATGAATCCACAGGACCGTTAGGTCTGACTCTTAGTGGATGAAGAAAAGCTGCACAAAATTATTTATTTAGAGGAGAGAGGTTATAATGGACATTTTGTTAACATTTTATTCAATACTGGAGTTAGCTGGATCACAAACCAGTGTGGTAGGACCAATACCTAACTTCTTATTGAGTACAGTAAACCAGTTGTCAAATACCAGTTGCAATCAGGGCAGGGAACTGGTTAAGTTATTTATATGTGATCACTGACTTCAAATTTGCTCTATCTATATCAGTGCTGTCATTTAGAGTTTCCCATTAATTAGAACATATGAACAAGATATTGGATTAAACAGGAATCCTCAAAAGAAGATGAACAGAAATACAGAATCATTGTACCAAAAAGAATTAGTCCACATCGCACCTTTCAAGAATCAGTCAATGATCAAAAACTAATGGTACCAAAGGAAAAACCTCCACTGCAGGAATTAACTAAAATCAAACCTCCATATTATTCCTTCTGCATGCTGTGCAAATAATCAGAGGAGGTGAACTATGTGAAAAGAATGCTTCATCAGAATTGGAGGAAGGGTTATTAATCTGTGCTATATAGATGACACAACGTTCCTTAATGCAAAGGAGAAGACCTTGAAACCCTTACTCATGAAAGCCAAGGATTTCAAATTTCATAAGATATTAAGATCAATGTAAAGAAAACAAAATATGCACAACGCGACATGTAGTCAGTGTCATGATAAAGACTGAAGACGAAGACATTTTTAGGATGTTTCCTGCCTGGATTCAGTCAATGAGCACTGAAAGCAAGCAGTCGAGGGATCAAATGATGGATTGCATTAAAGTAGACTAGAGTGGGCCTGACCCACACTGTGGTAATTCCAATCCCCTGCTAAGTACGTGAAAGTTAGCGGCAACACTGGACTCAAACACACGCGCACTTGCAAGAATGTTGCAGGTCAGTCCATGTTTTGTCCTGTTGTACCCGGTAGCCAGCACCTAGTCATAACAACAGTAATATAGATATCCTTTGTTTAGAATATGCGTAGAAACTGCTTTAGACAATAGTGCTCAAAAAGAGTGTTATCGAACTGATACTTATTTCTTCTTTTCCTCAATTAATATCTGAATAAATTTTAAATGTACACTGTGGTTTCCAAAAATACAAAAGGAAATTGGAACAAATACAAACACACCCCAAAAGATATAATTACCTTAGGGTACTCATGTTTAATTTGTCCATTTGCTGGACTGACTTTTCTCAAACTGTCAGGAGACTTGGTGGTTCAGTACTTTAATTCTTTAATGGCCATAGATTGCCGCCGTCAGTTGCTCTGTGAGAGAATGGTGTGACATTCCTCTTCCTGAATAATTCATCTCAAAAATGCAATTAGACAAGCCTATCATGTCCCATAGAGTCACTAAGAGTCAAAATAACTCCATGTCAATTCTGGAATTCATATATATATATATATATATATATATATATATATATATATTAGTCCAGGTAGACTAGAGGAACAAATTTCATAGACACACATATAGATATAAGGAAAAGGTTTATATACAAGAGGAGCAGAACATTGAGTTCAGTCCAGTTCAAAGTCATAAGTCCAATATTAACCCATACGACCGAAATCAGTCTATAAAGTCTCCTTCTGACTCACGAAATCACAGGTCAATGGGTGCAGAATCCCGGTGCTGGCAGGGGTGTCCACATGCCTCCTCACTTCCAGGGCTAAAGGGTCCATCAACAGCAGAAGCAGCTCATCGCTGGCAGAGGTCTCCATGTGGCCGCCCCAGCTTCAGAGGTCTGGCTCCATCAGGGCAAAGCCGTGTGGTCTCTCCACTGTCTCCTCCAGCTTCTCGGATTCTGCCATCTTGTCTTGCCCTGATTCATCATCTCTGAGACTAACTCCCAAAGATTGGGGAACATAGCTTCTCATCTCCATGAGGGAAGTATCGTGTGATTTCTCAGACGTATCACGAGAAAGCCATGCCCACACAGAGGCCTCATTGGCTATTCAATGGCTATCTCCAGATTAACAGGCTAGACTCCACCTCTACATTTCAATCATAAAATTAACATAAGCACATGATTGCCACTATATATATATATATATATATGGATGAATGTCCATAATGCTGTAGTCAAATAATTACTGCAGTTATTTTAACTAATGAGACACATATACCATCTGGAAAAATAATTAAAATCTAAAATATGTAAAATTTAATTTATAATTTTTAATCATTTGGGGGGACATCACTTTCCTGTGGTATTTTTAATCATTTTACGATGTTGATTTATTATATATATGGATTTTCATTCAACATTGAGCTAACTTAGCTAAATTTAGCTCGATGTTGAGTGAAAAAACAAACATATTAAATCAACATTGGGTGCTTGGCACAGTATATGTACTTATGTATTGTGTAAAATGATGTACAAGCCCCAAATAAAATTATTTTTAATTTAAAAAAGTACAATTTTATTAACATACCTGACTTTTTAATTCTGATGACATTTATGAGTATAAGATCATAATTATGAATCCATATGATCTAAAGATATCTTCAGTAGTAGACTGGATAGAGGAAATATAAGTCTTTACTTGGTGAAGAAAAACTATAATAGACATTATGTGTTGTGCTAGTCCAGGTAGAGTAGAGGAAAAAATTTCATAGACATGCATATGGATATAAGGAAAATGTTTTTAAATAAAAGAAATAGGACATTAAGAAAGCATCCCAGTCCAGTCCAGTGCAAAGTCATAAGTCTGATATTAACCCATATGCCCAAAATCAATCTGTAAGTCTCCTTCTGACTCATAAAGTCACAGATCAGTGGTTGAAGATTCCTGGCACTGACAGGGGTCTCCACATGGCTCTTCACTTCCAGGGCTCAGGATCCATCAACAGCAGAAGGAACTCATCACTGGCAGAGATCTCCATGTGGCTGTCCCAGCTTCAGAGGTCTGCCTCCTTCATTGCAAGCCATGTGGTCTCTCCGCTGGCTCCTCCAGCTTCTCGGATGCTGCCATCTTGTCTTGTCCTGATTCATCATCTCTGAGACTAACTCCCAACAACTGGGGAGATAGCTTCTCATCTTCACGAGGGAAATA